>JAOTNS010000742.1:0-69072 GCA_028476615.1 Culter alburnus
TTCGCCCTTCATTGCTTGGCCCCTAATATAATCTCTTAGAAGATCAAGAAGGGCCCTTTAGCCATTTCATTGCTTGGGCCCTAATTAAAGCTGCAAGCAGCGTTGAAAGGCCCCTCGCCCCCGCGGCTAACCGCCACCTTTGGCTTAGGAAAAAAGTGAAAGTGGGCGACATGCATGTAAGCGAGTAATAAAGGAGAATTATAGCAAAATCATGTAAAATGTCACCACTTCCTGCTGCACAGGTGGCACTATAGCTAACTGAATATTGTCATTATAGATGTCTTAGGCCAGGACTTTTATCACTCATGTGAAAGTTTGGGGCAGATCCAGACATAGTATGCCTGAGTTTACAACAGCTTTCTCTTTCATGGCAAAACATCAGACTTTGTCAGTCCGCCACGGACCGCCCTTCAACAAAGACTCAAGATCTTGATATTTACATCTCAAAGGCCTTAAGATTAGATGGCCATAATATGATGTGCTTCTGTTTAATCTCTATGAGGAGTTAATCACAGTGGTAAAACATGTAATTTCCTGTTGCCCCCAGGTGGCGCTCTGACTGTAACTGAATATTTCATAGATGTCTTCAGGTCAGGACTCTAATAAAACATGCTGAAGTTTGGGCAGATAAGACATTGTATGCCGAGTTACAACAACTTCCTGTTTCATGGCGAAACATCGAAATTTGTCAGGCCGCCACGGACACGCCCTTCAGTGATGAAACTCTAGATCTTGGCAATTTTAACGTCTCAAAGGCCTTTAGATTAGACTGACCAAATATGATGTTGATCTGATTAAAGCTCTAGGAGGAAATTCATTAAAGGTACAAAGTCTGGAAATGGCAAAAACTGCACAAATTTTGCAAAGAAAATTCAAAATATCTGACTTCCTGTTGGTTTTCAGATTTCACTCCAAGAGACTTTTTTGTAGGTATTGGGCTGTTAGATGTGTGTACCAATTTCATACCTGTACGTGAAACTTAGTGTCAGGGGCACTCGTTGAAATTTTTTAGGTGGCGCTATCGAGCCATTTTGCCACCTTAATTCTGAACCCAGATCAGAGAAATTTTCACCACTTCTGACGCATCTACAAAGTTTCATGAGTTTTCGAGTATGTTTCGGCCCTCAAAAAGTGATTCCCTTACATGGCGAACTCAGACTTTGCGGTCACCACGGACACGCCCTTCAACGAAAACTCAGATCTTTGCAATTTAACATCTCAAAGGCCTTAATTTAGACTGGCCATATATGATGTGCTTCGGTTTAATCTCATGAGGAGTTAATCACAGTGTAAAACATGTCATTTCCTGTTGCCCCAGGTGGCGCTATGACTGGTACTGAATATTGTCATATAGATGTCTTCAGGTCAGGACTCAATAAAATTGTGAAGTTTGGGGCAGATCAGACATTGTATGCCCGTTTACAACAACTTCCTGTTTCATGGCAAAACATCGAACTTTGCCAGGCCGCACGGACCGCCCTTCAGCGAAAACTCTAGATCTTCGCAATTTACGTCTCAAAGGCCTTTAGATTAGACTGACCAAATATGATATTGATCGATAAAAGCTCTAGGGAGTTCGTTAAAGTACAAATGTGGAAATGGCAAAAACTGCCAAAATTTTGTAGAGAAAATTTCAAAATATCTCACTTCCTGTTGGGTTTACAAACTTTGCAACCCAGGGGCTTTTTTGTAGGTATTGGGCTGTTACATCTGTCTACCGAATTTCATAACTGTACTGGAAACGTAGCACGAAGGCTTATTGAAATTTGTAGGTGGCGCTATTGAAGCCATTTTTCACACCTAATTCTGAAACCATATCAATGTAAATTTTCACCACATCCGACGCGGTGCAAGTTTCATGAGTTTTTGAAAAATGCGATCCATAGGTCCTCACACCATCGGTGCCGGCCCTAATAATAATTCATAGGGTCCTCACACCATCGGTGCTCGGGCCCTAAAATAATATAGGAAAATCCATAGGTCCTCACACCATCGGTGCTCGGGCACTAATAAAAAACGGAGCAATTCCAATAGGGTCCTCACCCGCGGTGCTCGGGCCCTAATAATAATATAACGGAGCAATTCCAATAGGGTCCTCACACCATCGGTGCTCGGCCCTAATAAAACGGAGCATTCAAGGGTCCTCACACCATCGGTGCTCGGCCCCTAATATACTAAGAAAATATAGCTGCAAGCAGCAATTACGGGGCCAAGCACAAAAAGCGGCACAAGAAGCCAGCCAACATGGCTGAGAGCATCAGACCAACAGCAGCAGTGAGCAATTAAAGACCTATTAAGATCCATTTTAGCTAAAAGAGCTGAAAAATGATCAAAAAAGAGGATTTTACTGGCTCATCCTTTCGACCAATAGGTGGCGCTGTGTCCAAATTGTTGTGGTATGGTCAGAGTGAGGTGCCAATGGACACTTACAAAGTTTGGTGTCAATATGTCAAAGCCTGAAGAGATACATCTTCAAGAGTCGTTTTTGCATCATGCCTCAAATTCTTTGCTCTGGTATACGAAAACGGTTTGACATATCGACTTGAAATCCATATTTTTGTCGGCATGGTCTGAAGATGACACGGTTCAATTTTGGTGAAAATCGGAGCTACGGTCTAGGAGGAGTTCGAAAAAGTAGGTTTTTAAAAAAACATATGGCGGACAGGAAGTTCAGCCAACTATAGCAAATTTAATATCTGTTCTCGGCATGACCCAAGGAATCTACTGAGACCAGTTTTCATTACAATCGGTTATATATTCAAACGTTATTAACATTTTTGTAAATTTCATAATAACTTTTGACCACAGGTGGCGCTGGTCCGAAAACTTCTCAGGCTCCTTCAGGGCATTGTGCTGATGACCCATACCAAGTTTCGTAACGATACGCTAATGTGTTCATAAATACAGCATTTTAGCACAAAATTCAAAATGGCCGACGGCCAAAATGGTTGAAATGGGAAAATTGGATATCATCCGGATGCACTGTATGTAAACACAAACCATTATTTTGGATGTGATTAATCGCAATTAATCTTTTGACAGCACTAATATATATAGAATTTGTAGGAGAAGCGAAAAAAAACCTTTTCATTTACTTCAATATGAAAAATGAGATATCGTCGGAATCTGCATAAACAAAGGAACACAGAGAAAACGTCTTAGGTTACGCATGTAACCATGGTTCCCTGAGAACAGGGAGTGAGACACTGCGTCTAACACATTTGGGACACCTTAGCGGGAACCATTGTCTGAAACGCTATCAAATCACGGCAATCATATAGGCCGGCGACAGCCTATGACATCACTACTAGTGCGACCCGAACGCACATAAGGAGCGCCTAGAGAACAAGTCATCCACTTATCGTCTGAAGGGACTGTTCAGCAGGCGGCCCCGAGGCATGGCAGGGAGACGCAGTGTCTCGTTCCCTGTTCTCAGGGAACCATGGTTACATGTGTAACCTGAGAAGTTGCCTTTCGAAAGGGAACGAGACACTGTGTCTTAACGCATTTGGGGAACGAAATACCCACGCCACCATGCTGAGGGGAGTGCATGCCAAAGAATGGCTGTGACAAATATCAGAAACAATTTCAACTGAAATGCCAAAAAACACTCCTCCTAAGGGTCGCAAAGCCTGTCAATGACAGCATTCCCTACAGCCACCACCCAAGCTATAAGCTTCAAAGAGGCCTCCAGAAACATCTAGAGGCCTACCAAGGCCGCTCAAAGGCTTGGAACCAACAACTTCAAACAGAAGGGGTCCCTTTAAGGGAATGTGGCCAGGGAGCCGAAAGGAGCCCCGGCCAGTCACTTCTCAGGGGAGCATAGTCTACCCTGACTGCCACCAGGGAGGTGACCTGGTCCTACTAAGTAGTAACCTAGTCTGGCCAGCAAAACAGTCTGTTACCAAAACAGAATCTCTAAAGCACTAGCCTCCAGAAGAGGGGTCCAGAAAGAGGGACTGCAAACTGGCAGTAACCAACTCAGACTGGATGTAGAGACGGGCATCCTGGGGAGGAGGACTCGGCATAGCGTTTTGAACCCTTGCAATCGAGGGGAGTTACTCTGCTCAACCTAGGATCTATAGAGCACTACTTAATAAGCACTCTGGAGGCTGAGTACTCTAAATATGGTCCCTAAAGAGAGACGTACCTCCAGCTCCAACAGGAGCTGATCGATAAAGGGAGTTCTTACTAAAAAGAACCTTTTAAACTTCAATGACCAACTCAGGGGTAAGGTCCTCAGCCTTAAATACTGACCTCCCAGGGAGGTCTAACGAGAGACCTTCAATACGAGGGGAGTGCCCACTGCACTCAACCGAGATGAGTATTGACAAAGCTCAATGCAAGTACCAGGGAGGCACCTAAAGAGCCTACACTCTGATTTAACTCTAGGGAGTCAGAATACTATCTTAGCTGGAAGTGCTAAGGACATACTCGACCCAGAGGATCTCCTTCAAGGTGGCCTACTCGAGGGCCAACTACTTGGTAAAGATCTAGAACTCCAGGGCTAGTATCAGGGAGGCTCCAATGGAGCCTGAGCTACCTGATAACCGACTGCTCAATTCTAGGGCACTAGGACACTCAGGAACCTAGCTCAATCCAGAGGATCGCTTTCAACGTGACCCAAGGAGGACCAGCTACTTGGTAGCAAATCTAACTCCAGCCGAGATAGCCACCACTAGAGGTATGAAGGCTTGGAATACTCGTTTGCATTGCCATCACGAGCCGTGTACTCAGCATATCGCTTTCTACCCTTAAAACAAGGGGAGTACAAAACTATGTGACCGGGCTGACGAGGAGGCCTCAGTCAGGGCCTACTACTCTAGCATAACACGGCCATAAGCCCGAGGCTAATGCTAATGCTTAAGCTCTAAGGGAGCGTGCTCAACTCGCCCTAAAAGGGGGGAGTACTGGGAGCTCTGGGAGCGAAGTGAGCTAACCCAAGAAAAGCTCAAAGGTAAAAACCTGAGCAAAAACTCTCGCTCCAAGACGAGAAAGGCCGTCTGAGCTCAGCTCTGGAGGAATGGAGGCCCCAACAGGAAGAAATTCCACAGGAGGGGCCTGAAACACTTGACTCCGCAACTTAATAATCAAGGAGCTTTTGGTGGAGAGATACTCCAAGCTCAAACTAGACAATGCTACTATCAAAGCTCTAGAGAGCGGAGACTTCAGCATAGTGTTTTCCTCTCTCTAAAAGGTATAAAAGAATAAAAGCCTCCTATTATTCCTTTCTATAGGGAGCTGAGGTCACTAAATGTAAAATGGTTCTCATGCCAGAAAAGGCAACCTGCAAAGCTCAACCTGTAACTACAGTAAATGGAGGCCTTAATATAGATGAAGCCTGCCATACTGCTGTAGACTTAAAGGGTGCATTCAATACCAAGCCCTAATGCCAGACCAACAGAAGGGTTAATAATAATGGAACAGAACCCATCATTGGTCCAATCTCAGGCCTGATAAAAAACACCTAATATGAATAAACACCCCCTTTATTCCTCTCCATAGGGAGCTGAGGTCACTAAAAATATAACAATTCTCACCAACGGTGAGGCAACCTACAAAGCTCAACCCATGACAACAGAAAGCGGAGGCCTTAACGTAAAAGAGGCCTTCCAGACAGAAAGGAAGCACTTACTAACAAGCCCTGCGCTGGACCAACAGAAGGGTTCTATAACGGAAAAGACTCATCATTGGACCAGCCTCAAGCCTAGTCCAAACAAACAATGCACAAGTAATGTGTGTGTAGATGTAAAGCTTGAACACAAACCTACACATCGCTCATCCAAACGTAAATAGAGCATTGCTTACTGATATAGAGGACGCATCCTAAATCAGCTAAACACTGTCATAACAAAAAACCTGTCCTGCTTCCCTTGAGAACAGACAGACAAATGAGAGTGGAGCTCTCTCGGAGGGAAACGCTCACAACGCGTGCCGACAGAACTCTCAAGCACTGGGCATGCATGCTCTAACAAAGACGCACGAGTCAAGTGTGTTACCAGGTAACTATACATGGATGTGCACACTGACTGAGACATCGGCAAACAGCCGTTCTTACCTTTGAATAGCACCTCAAACAAAACATTCCTAAAAGACGAAAGAGGATGACTTGTTCTTTAGGCGCTCCTTATGTGCGTTCGGGTCGCACTAGTAGTGACGTTATAGGCTGTCGCCGGTCAATACGATTGCTGTGATTTGATAGTGTTTCAGACAACGGTTCCCGCTAAGGCATTCCCCAAATGTGTTAAGACGCAACGCGAGTTCCCTTTCAAAAAAAAACTAAAAAAAACCCTGGTGTTGGAGAAGCCTACTGAGTTTCATTTCGATTGACCAAAGTACAGCCTCTGAACCATTTTTGGGTCAACATTGTGAAGTTTGCGACATAATACCATTTGAACAAAAAAGAATAAAAAAAAAATCTGTTCAATAATTTCTGTGCAACTGGGTCCAAAGATCATCTGAGACATTTTTGTAAGAAATTAGCAAAATTTGCAGGAAGAGTAGTGAAAAAACAGAATATAGTATTTTTCAAAATGGTCACTACGGTAATGGGTGGAGCCAATATAAGATGTTAAAAGTGATCAACATGAGGAGAGGAATTAGGTGTACAGGTGTACTGTAAGTTTTATTTTTCTAGAACAAAAGGTTCAAAAGTTATAACCATTTCAAATGTACATTTTTGAACTGGTGGTGGTGCTATAGATTTGGTCCTAGAGAGTCCAAAAGTGGTGAAATCACTTTTCATTAGCATCACTATAAGTGTTCCAATTATGTACGTTAAGCTAACCATTCCAATAGTCCACCCTCCACCATCCTGGACCTATGATTTTCTCTCATATAGATATCTGCACCCGATCTGTCACATTACACTTATTCTCAGTGTTAAGCATGACATGGACATTGAAGTTCTTCTTTGGCAAAATTGCATTTCCTTAATAGTCTAAACACAGGCTTTACTCCCTTCAAACTTAAATTGGAATGTTACTGTTTCTGTCACTGCAACTTCCCAAACACACACAAGAAATTAAAAAATGTTCACATTATTCGCACTTTATTCGTTCTGGTTAACTACTTCATTAAAACGCTCCCATGTGGTACTTTTCCTTTTCTTCCTTTTGTTTTGTTTTTAATTCTGCTAAAAAAAAATAAAAATAATAATCTCTCTTTTTTCACCGCTCTGGAATACTGGAATACCAAAGCACAAGGGCTATTTTGATCAAAATACCTGGTTTGAGTAGCTCACCATTCAAGTTGTTTATAGGTATATGAGTAAATGCAATTTCATGCATGTGTAATCAACATATCTCACCAACGTAGGGCGATTTTGATTGGTGTAGTGAGGCAGGAGGTGAAGAGGTCAGCAGGGAGGTCAGGGTTCATTGGTAGGAGCTCACTGGCCTCACAGGCTGCCAACTGAATGCAGTTCTTCATGGAGGGAGGCAGGGGCATCTGAGCCAGCGGGTGGTTTGGGTTTATTGCTGCCACCTAGTAAAAGATAAGGAAAACAAATGAGCAGAAAGGTCCTGCAGAAAGGTCCCACATGAATATGAAATTATGTTGTGCCGAAGTCAACATGCGATGTTGTTCTCCCTTACTGATGACTCTGATGTCTGAATGTGTTCAACAGACTTGCAGGGCACAAACACCAGCTTGTGATCATTGGCTTTTTTTTGTTTTTGTTTTTTTCTCCAGAATCTCTTCCATGACAGAACATATAACACTATATATAATGTGTTTTTTTCCAAGACACATTTAGAAAATGTCTGGTTGAAAATTACTCATGTTGTGGTAAAGATTTTGGTCTTATTTACCTCTAAGTAGTTGCAGGAAGCTGCTATAAGTGTTTTTTGTGTGTGTATCTAACTCATTTAAAAAACAAACAAACAAAAACAACAAACAAACAGGAATTGGATAATATGGCAATAGTATGTCCAGTGGCAAGCCATTATGTTTAGTGCATCTTAGTGGTGTATATTTGTGTTTTTCATCTTTTGGGATGCAAAGTGTACACAATGTCACACAAAAGGTGCAAAGCTGTATGAAGCTGTGACAGGATATAAACATTTTAGCCCCTCCTTACATAGCCAACAATGTGACATTCACTATGTAGTTATGGTAAATGAGTAATCAAGGTAGACACAGTATTTGCATGAATGCGTAAAAAAGCCTTTGTTATGTTTTCTCATGTATGTGTTCAGACTATCAGATGTCATGATAGTCATGAGGTAATTTTTTTCAGTCATCTCTTCCATCTTACATACACCAACCAATGATTTACCAAATAATGGTTACACTATCTAAACCAACATGAAAATTAGAAACCAATTATGGAAATTAGAAACAAGCCTATTATCTATTATCATACCTCACATCAAGCTGACCCTTCAAAGACGTGAGATGGTCACAGCATTACAAAACAAGAACAGATTTTCTCCCGTAAAGACTGGATAAACCGAGATTTATCCATTCAGAGTAGGTGTCGATAGAGCATAATATTGCGATATTCTGTGTGGGGATATTAGGCCCGTTTGAGATGAGCAAAATCTGCACAGAACCGATCACCGCTGATCACGCAAAATGCATGCCAGTTAGAAATGTGTCCAACTGTGTGCCGCCTTGCTCTGATGTCATGTGCCAAAAAACTCTTGCAACGGCGAGGCGGCCATGTTAGATTCTGCAGTCAGTCACAGTTGCACTACCCCAACTGCGTTGATCAAAAGCGTGATGGGAAACAGCTTAACACTTATTGGTTTAAACAACCAATAAACAACCAATAAGCAACAACCAATGTGATGAATTGTTCTCTTTTAAAATGTTTGATTTTAAAACTGTGATGTTTTAATGTGTATAAATTATGTGTGAATATGTGAATAACTCTAAGACAGTGTTATCTCTCTATGGAATATGTGATTGTTGTCATATTTATTAACTAAAATATGTCAATTTTAAACTAAAAATTGAGGAAAAAAATACATCTTTTTAATGGAATTAATTAAATAAGTACTTTGGGTGTCTTGTTCATTATATTTATTTTCATATACATAAAAGCAACAGAACTTAAATTACATCCAGTTTATTACCAACACAGTGCATGAGTGTGAATTCCGCAATATCCACCTTTGATCTCATAGGTGTCTAAACCACTACGAGAAGAGAGAACTGTCCGTCTGGGCTGTACTTTTTTCACTCAACTCAATGCAGCCGCCTACTCTTGCATACTTTTCAAGCGAGGCAAGGCGCATCTTAAAGCTTAGAGTTTTGTGCTGTTAACGGTGTCTGACTAGGGTCGACACGTGGGGTGATAACGTCATCGTTTCACAAAATATACGGTTTGGCTGTACACACGAAAACGCAAGGGCGGCGTTTTCTGATTTATCCACTCTGGGACCAGGTTTCAAAAAATAGCGGTTTCACCTTCCGAAAATGCCAGATGCGTGTGGATGAAACACCTATCCGATACAAAATTTGTGCGTATACACAGAAACGCATCTCCGTGTGGACGGGGCCTAAGACATCCATTTTATAGCTAATCATGTGACAGACATGATATCAATTAACTTAATTAGTTGCTAGATGTTCTCCCAGCTGAAGCTTCAAGATTTCTTGCTTTTTCAGCCATTTGTTGCACCCCTGCCAACTTTTTTGAGACCTGTAGCAGGCATCAAATTTGAAATGAGCTCATTTAGTGGATAAAAGTGTAAAATTTCTCCATTTAAACATTTGTTTGTTATCTATGTTCTTTTTGTGAATAAAATATTGGCTCATGTGATTTGAAAGTCTTTTTAGTTTTCATTTTATTCAAATTTAAAAAACGTCCTAAATTTTCTGGAATTCGGGTTACATGTGGTCAGTGGTACTGGTTACATTTTTGAAATTAAACTGTCTTACGTTTTTGTGTAGGCTATTTCACAATGAAAACGACTCCATAGCACCATCTAGCATCCAGATTATACACAGATAACTGCAATTTTATGTATTTTCCTATAACAACAATATTAATATGATTCAGCACATAATTACATTTCTAAATAGTGTCATCTTTAACTTGTTCATTAGGGTGTTATTAGATTGTAAAAACAGTTTAATTGATTGTGAAAACGCTGAAATGTGTAAACAGTAATTTCTATTAAAAAATGTTTAAATACAAGGAAGAAAAAATATTAAATGAGGAATATTTGCAATAATATTGTACTGTGGATTAAGTTTTGTGAAAATATAGAATTAATTCCCACCCCTAATTTATAGATTTCCAAAAAGAACAATGTTGAAAACACCAGCGTTTATATCTTCTGGGAAAATTACTGACTTATATTAAAGAAATTATTTTAACATAGACAAAATATCATACAGCAATTAGGTGGTTTGACCAAAAACCTCTATCACTGTAATTTTTTTAAGATTTAAGATTCTGGACTTTATGTAGCTTTATAGTGGATTATTTTACTGTCATGAGTACACATAATATAAATATTGTAATGACATATACTGAAGGCATTGATTACTATAAACAGACTTGCTTGTTACACCAGTGTGTGGTAGCAAGTGACTGTCTTTATGAATGAGTCATTACACCGTTCATTTAACCAATTCATTCAAAAACGCTGATTCATTCAAGAAAAGAAGTGCTGTGATTATCTGAACTTTGAACACAACCTCAGCCAACAAAGCAATGCTGAAGCTGGTGCTTTACTTCATAGAGATCAATGCATTGGTTAATGATGATGGCAGCCAAATGTATCGCTTTTCTCAGAGGACATGGCAAACTGTTTTTTTCCAGCACTACAACAGCTTTAAATTAGAGTGAGACCCAGTATCAAAACCATTCTCATCTAATATATATATAGATATATATATATATATATATATAGATATATATATATATATATATATATTTTTATATATATATTTTTTGTTAATTGTAATTAGTTACTAGGGATGTAACGACATCACAATCTCATAACTGTTGCTTAGATGTATGAGTATAGTATGACATGGGTCAAATGACCTAAAACTCCCTTATATAAAATAAAATAATTGCACCAGCTGCCTGACAAAGGTAACATCTATTTTTTTTTTTCTAACATTCTCTATGCTACTACCTACTTACCTACCTCGTAGATTAGGTATTATTTTACAGTAAAGTCAAGTTTGAATGCATAAAGGGATTCATAAAGACTTCACTTGTTTCTGAAAGAATTATTCAGTGATAGATACATTTTTAACAGTGATTTGTTGCCACCTGGTGGCGTAACAATGCAATCGATACAGTCATTATTTGAAGCACCCAATTACTTTCAAAAGATGATTTATTCTATTTGACTGGTAACATAGACATCAGCATTTATATATGAATAATGAACTTTTGTATACTTTTTGTGATAACTGGAATATTTGTAACCGAATAATGATACTGTGTGTTCGAAAAGATTATTTGTCAAGCTGTTTATATCTAAACATGACAACTCTCTCTACATCAGCGGCAACGTAAACGCAGATTTGAATGTCATGATTTTAATTTTGTCAAAGGTTAATATACATAGGTGAATCATTGTCATTTAGGAATTAGATCATGTGGGTGTTGAAATCGAGAATGCAATCTTTTAAAGATTAATCATGCAGCTTTGTGCACTCCTCTCTCTCTCTCTCTCTCTCTCTCTGATATCTGACGTATGAGTAGTGCGAGAGCTTTTCCGTGCATTCATTGCTATAATATTCATGAGGTGAGACATCTCTAATAAAGGATATGCTCCTTGCACTTTGCCCACCCATCACATCAGAACCATTTTCGGAACCAGGCTGAAGAAAATGTACTTTTTTGCCCGGAAGACCTATCGTTTCATACAGTCATGTGACCACGATAATATTTAGACAATTTTGCTATTGCGATACCACAAAATTGATAATACGGTTACATCCCTATTAGTTACAGATGGTACTCAACCAAAATGAGCAAAATGTTGTTGGTGTTCTGTCATTTTCAGATAACTACTGCACGTGACATGCAGAAAAAAAAAGATAGGCCTATATATCTTTGAATTAAAAAATCCTAATTTTTATTTAATTTTATTTAATTTTTTTACTTTATTCAAATGTGAGCACTTTGTATCATTTTGTTCCAATAATAATATAACTAATAATAAACTAATACATAGTAACAGATTACCAGGCTCAGAGACAGGATTATATCAAACCCAAACAGGTATTTACTGAACAGATAGAATGCACAGATGAAGCAGGTGAGTAATATTGAAGTCAGTGTTATTGATGACTGAGGAATAGTGATTAACAAAGTCCTTTCTTTTTACCAGGTAGCTTGGATTGAGACAATAACCAGTGAGTGGAGGAGACTGGAGAGCACACACTTCTTGGATGGTTGGAACAAGTGAGTAGCGGAGCGGGGAACAGGTGAGGAAACACAGGTAGGTTAATTAGAGAGTCTTACTAGGAGAATGCTGGAGGAATACTTGGAGATCTTGGAGATCTCAGGAATATAACTGGGACAGGAGACAACTTCAGGAAAGTGGAGCAGGTAAGTAGATCAGGTAAACAGTTGTTAATCCACATTGGAGACCAGACGATGAGTGACAGAAGTGTGTGCTCTTATACTGTGGTTGATGAGCTGATGAAGGACAGGTGCAGATGATTAGAATTCTGGTGAGAGTGAGTGCTGGTTGTGTGTGAAGGAGAGTCCTGGTGACACTGTGACAGTACCCCAGTTCCATTATCCAGGATTAGAGGCAGGGTGGCTCATCAGCAGGACCATACTCTGTGGAGGAATCAGAGATAGGAGGGTGGTAAGGCTTGAGGAGTAAACATGAAACAAGCTTTGAATTCTATAGTGGGGTGGGAGGTGAAGTTCATGTGTGTCGGGGTTAATTTGCAGGGTTGTGGGGAAGGGACCAATGTATCTGGGACTTGGCTATTTGCTGGGCAGGCATAGTATGATGTCCCGAGTGGAGAGCCACACCTCCTGCATGGGCTGGTAGGTGGGAGTATTGGTTCACTAGGCATCTGCGTGACCCTTCTGATGGCAGACTGCCCGTTGGAGATGGTGGGGAGCTGTGTCCCAGACCCTCTCATTCTCCTGGAACAATGTAAGCATTAGTGACTGACGGTACATACTGTGGTTCCTCAGACTATGGGAACAGAGGGGGCTGGAAGCTTAATACACAATGAAATGGGGTAAGAACAGATGCTGGCTGATGAAGAGTTTTGAGCATACTCGGTCCAAAGAGGTTCCAGGAGTTCTGATGGCTATGGTAGAAGGTTCTTAGGAATTGCCCAATCTCTTGTATCTTCCTCTCTGTCTGCCTGTTGGTTTGAGGATGGTAACTGGAGGAAAGACTCACAGTCACACCTAGAAGGGTGAAAGAGGCTTTCCAGGACTGGGAGATAAATTGAGGACCTTGATCGGAGACTATGTCGTCTTCTGCAAAGTTGTGCAAGACACAACTGAACATCATCTCAGCTGTTTCCTTGGTCATAGGAAGACCCTTTCAGGGGCACAAGGTGGCAGGCATTGGAAAACCTATTGATGATGACCAGAATGCAGGTACATCTATCTGATGGTGGTGAGTCCATGATAAAATCAACTCCTAGATGTGAGAAGGGCCAATGAGGAACAGGCAGCAGGAGGATCTTGCCAAATGGAAGATCTCATAGACTTTTGGATATTGTGCATTCCTTGCATCCTTGGATGAACATTCTCATATCCTGTGCCATGCTGTGTCACCAGAAGCGATCTTGTAGCAGTGAGAGGGTTTGATTGGTCCCAGGGTGCCAGTGCCCAAGGAGGAATACGTCCTTGGAATGTAGATGTGACCTGATGGGCACACCGGCGGAGTGGGCTCGGAGGCATTGGCTTCAGAGATCCTTTTGTCCAGGGTCCACTAGATCAGCCTGACTATAAGACTGGATCGAATTACAGGCTCAGAATTCTCAGAAGCTTCGTCAGGAGTGTGGAGACGAAAGAGGGCATTGGCTTCCACATTTTTGGTTCCTAGACAATAGGAAATGGAAAAAACAAAATGGGTGAAGAAAAGGGCCTGGCCTGTTTGGGGTTTAACCTTTTTACCTCAACGAAACTCCAGATTACAATGGTCAGTGAGCACAGTGAAGGGATGTCGAGCCCCCTCCAGCCAATGCCTCCATTCCCCCAGAGCTAATTTGACAGCGAGGAGATCAATTTCCGATGTCATAATTCTGCTCCGCTAGGGTGAGTTTTCAAGAGAAGGCGGCACGTGGATGGAGTTGTGAGGGTTACCCCTGCTGCTCTGATAGCACTGATGTTGATTATACATTAGGGGTGTAACGATTCATTCATTTTCTCGATGTATCGATTACAAATCCTGACGATGCATATGCAACGATCTTGAAGCATTTTTTTGAATTGTTAATTTTGGTCAATAATCAATGTAAAATACTAAGAATCTCATTAATCATGATTCTATAGCGATTCAGTGCTTTAAAATATATAAACATTAAATTACTACATGCGCGAATTGATGGGAGACGCTCTCCTTCACAGACGCGCTGCACTCTTTACAGCCTTTCACTGGAATGCTCTCGCACTTCGTCTAGCTCTCATTGATACATTTTTGAGCAGCCCACGTTTGAGCTCTCCTCAGGACGGACACTGCTATTCAAATGAGCAGATGGCAGTCTCTATTGAGACAGCAATAGTCAAACCGCTCAAGCCATTGATAAAGCTGCCAAGTCATTGCGTGGTCACTACTGTTGAAATAAAACACTTTCATTGTGTGGAAAGTCACCATTATTTTCAATAAGATAAAATACTGAAGTTTTTGCGGAAATGGGTCGTACCATTGACATTACCTGAGCAGCTGATGTAAACCTCGCTTATTCAAGGGCGCGCATTTATTGCATGGACGGAGCAAACACATAATGTAAGTTCTAATGCATACGCAAAGTTACAATGAATGAATAAATGAAATTTAACTTAATGTTGTTAAACTGAATGTGCGAAAGAAACTGCTGAAATAACTACAACATTAACAACACTGAAATAAGAGCACGCAGTTTATCTATCAATCAGATGCGCATTAAAGTTGTGTTTGTTCCTATATCAACAGCAGAACCCCGGTGAGTTTTCTTTCACAATCATCATAAGGAAAATGTTCTGTATAAAAAGAACAAAGAGGGCTTTTATAACTATTCCGTGAAGAAAAGTTAGTTTAGGATTAGTTGGGAAAGTGCATGCTATTCTAAGGTAGTCTCCATGTAAGCATTAGTATGTTTAATGTACCTGGAACACTTTAATAAGGTTGTGTAACCATTAACCCTATCCTACTTCCTACACTATAGTTAACATGAACTTTTACAGCCTTTTAAAATTGTGGCTTATGTAAATTTCTACAAATGCTACTTTTTAGGCTATTAAAATAAAGTTATGTAGCATCATTAAGAACTAACATGAACAGCCCTATTATACATATACCCCCGGTTTCACAGACAAGGCTTAAAGCTAGTCTTAGACTAAAATGCATGTTTGAGCTGTTTTAACTGAAAGCAACTTGCACTGACATATCTTAAAATCTGTCAGTGTCATTGTTTTGTCTCAAGATGCACACCATTTTTAGTGAAAGTTTATAAAAGCTACTTAAATGCCTTAATTGAACTAAGGCCTAATCCTAGCTTAGGCTAAGCCCTGTCTGTGAAACCGGGCCATAATGTGTATAATCACAATTTAACTACAACAACAAAACTAAAAAAAAAGGGGACAGATTAATAAAACGTCCTCACATTTAACCAATTAGTGCAATTAACTCGATTATTTTGGGACAATACAACAAGTTTCACAGGATGGGAAGATGATGTGATGGGCAGACACCTTGAATGCTATGACCCAATCACATCACCACAGCAGGAAAGGTGGGGATTAGTAATCCCCTTCCCAAAGGGAAGGAATAAAAGCTTTCTCAAGTGAACAAACCCTTATTCTGAGTTTCTGACCTGATGAAGGAAGAACAAAAGCACGACCAAGGTGATACTCTTGCGAGTAAACCTTTCACTGCACGGACCTTCAAGCAGCCCAACGGCTTCTGCAGAGGACTTTGGCTCCTGACCTGCATAACTCAAGTACCTCCAACCTACAGAAGATCCTGCGGACCGACCACCATCTGACCTACAGTTCTCTGGATTACACAAAGACCTCCAGCACTCAGTGCAGCTCTGCAACTGTTGGATAGCAACTAATCCGTTGCTCATCTACTTGGCATTCAATTTTGTTAACATCCATTTGTGATGTAGTTTGTAGTTTCTGTTTGATTATTGATTCAATTTTCTTAGTAGTTTTGTCATTTTTCCTTAGTAGTTTAGTCATTTTCCTTCATAGTATTTAGTGAGTGTGATATTTTACTCTTGTATATCTTTTTGTTAATAAATTAATTTTTATTGCAAACTGTGTCATTTTTGTGTTGATAATCAGAGGCTCTACAAGCTCGCCCAAATCTCAATAAATCCTTGGTCAGATGATAAACTTCCTCCAATTTATAAAATTCTAATTCAGTCAACAATCTTCCATGATTGTTCTTTATTGTCAAGGTGAGATTCCTTGCTGGTGCCCCAAAATATTGGAAGGAATCATCTGACTCAATATTAATATTAATATAAAATATTAACATTTAAGACCATAAATAACTACATTTGTGGTGCCCTCGTGTGAGGCTAATCCAAAACCACTACACACATTAAAGGTGCCCTAGAATTAAAAATTGAATTTTCCTCAGCATAGTTAAAGTTAAATAACAAGAGTTCAGTACATGGAAATGACATACAGTGAGTCTCAAACACCATTGTTTCCTCCTCCTTATATAAATCTCATTTGTTTAAAAGACCTCCGAAGAACAGGCGAATCTCAACATAACACCGACTGTTACGTAACAGTCGGGGTGTACGCCCCCAATGTTTGCATATGCCAGTCCATGTTCAAAGCATTAGACAAGGGCAGGACGTTTGGATGTGCACAGCAGAATCATCAGACTAGACTTGTGCCGATATTCGGTAATGCGATATATCGCGATAATGAATATGCATGGTATTGTTATCGTGGGCATTTCAAAATACCGTAAATAATAATTTATTACCAATTATTACAATTTTTATAATGCATATAAGAATACTTTCCCCATCAACCGTATAAAATGCACAACACCACTGTATTCTGCGTCAAAAGAACACATGCTCAGATGTAAACAAGCCCAACGTGCACGAGAAGCACATGGCGGAACGAGCGAAGGAGACGAGCTGAATGAAAGTGCGCATTCACTCTCTGACAGCAGAGGGCGCTGATGGAACAGCAGAGTGCAACGGTTACCCCGGAAACCCCATAAACAAAGCAACTGCGCTGGTGAAGTTTTTAAAATGCCTCAAACACATATTTTAATCTGGACTACAACATGCCCTAATGACTAGAAATTTTCTGATTATTTGTTATTGTTCAGTAAAACTTAAAGACATACGGCTTCATTAATTAACATGTTAATTCATTATTACCAAACTGACAATGAAAAATACTTATAAAGCATTAATTATTCTTAGTTAATGTTAATTTCTTAGTTACGGTTTAATAACATTACTAAAATCAAAAGTACTTATTTAATGGACCTGAGAGAAAACTTGTGTTTGTTAACTAACATTAACAAAAAATAATACTTTCTGTAACAAATGTAGCAGTTGCTCAATCTTAGTTAATGCATTAAATAATGAGACCTTATTGTAAAGTGTTACCTGTTGTTCTTTATGGCCTAATTCTTTTGCACATTAATCTGTTTGAAAATTTGACTTTATATTTTTTTTTGTGTATTGTATTATTGTATTTAAACATTCAGAGTTATTTTTGTTATTACAAAAAGAGTTCTTAAACCTGTTATACTATGACAACACTTTTTTTGCAACTTATTTCAATATTGTGATAATACCGTATACCGTGATAAAAGCTTCAGCAATTAATCGCAACATGAAAATTTGATACCGTCACATGCCTACATCAGACTAGGTAAGCAAGCAAGGAAAACAGCAAAAAATGGCAGATGGAGCCATAATAACTGACATGATCCATGATAACATGATATGTTTAGTGATATTTGTAAATTGTCTTTCTAAATGTTTCGTTAACATGTTGCTAATGTACTGCTAAATGTGGTTAAAGTTACCATCGTTTATTACTGTATTCACGGAGACAAGAGCCGTCGCTATTTTCATTTTTAAACACTTGCAGTCTGTATAATTCATAAACACATCTTCATTCTTTATAAAATCTCTCCAACAGTGTGTAATGTTAGCTTTAGCCCATTAGCTGCAGCCTAGCTACTATCAAACTCATTCAGAATCAAATGTAAACATCCAAATAAATACTATACTCACAGGAATCGATATATGCGTGCAGCATGCATGACGAACATCTTGTAAAGATCCATTTGAGGGTTATATTAGCTGTGTGAACTTTGTAAATTCACTGTATTATAGTCGACAGCTCAGAGGGGGCAGGGAGCGTGCGATTTAAAGAGGCCGCAGCATGAATCAGTGCATAGTTAATGATGCCCCAAAATAGGCAGTTAAAAAAATTAATTAAAAAAAATCTATGGGGTATTTTGAGCTGATACTTCACAGACACATTCAGGGGACACCTTAGACTTATATTACATCTTGTAAAAAAAAACGTTCGATGGCACCTTTAAAGGGTGTACATGGTCTGCAAAAATTCTTAGGTAGGTGGTACATGTCAAATTAACATCCACATGGATGGCAGGACCAAAGGCAGGGTTGCTGCACATTTTGTAAAGTAAAATTTAAGGCTTTTAAAGACCTTTTTAAGACCTGAAGAAATAAAAATTATTACTATACATTAGGGTGTGCAATATTGACAAAAATGTTTATCTCAAAATTTTTAAAGTTGTTTCAAAAGTTTCAAAGTTTGTTGATAACAATAATCAGATTATATTTTTCTGAGTGTGTTTTTGTGCTGGTTCCATGGCTGGTATAGGCCAGTTGTGGACAGCTGACTCGCAAAGACATTCATATTATTCATATTCTGTGCAGTGGTTAGTTCACAGCAGTGACAGAAATTAACATTTTTATTAAGGGGCAGTATTTGCTAACTTAAATTGATTTCCAGGGGTATTTTTTACCTACATAAGGGCATGTTTCTAAACTTATTAGAGCATCACCTTTTATGTCAAATTCTAACATTCAAATTAAATTCAATTAGAATAATAGCACAGCATAGGGCTGTTAAAAATCAAATAAAATCATTAGCAACAAAATCCATCAAGGTGACAAAGAAGCGGCATGAGAAGTGTCATTAATATATCTACACTGCATTTACAATTTGTCTACATAACTTTAATTAAATATTTGAATACAAAATAATTTCTAATTGTAACTTTTTAATTAAAATGTACTTTAAATATGAAACTAAACTGCCAGGTGGTGGCATCAAGTAATGAGTGAGTCATTCATTCAACTGATTTGTTCAAATGACTGATTCATTCAGGAACGAAACAAGCGATCATCAAACCATGGATTCAGTCAGTACAACAAAAGCATTTGCCTGTTGCACGGAGACTCTGTTCTGCTGTTCATCATTTTGAAATTTTCATTGGCGAAACAAAGAAAAAAAACAAACAATTGACAATATTGTGTCTGAAATGTAACTCACAATGTTAACTTCAAAAAAGACAAAAACTCATCGGGGCAAAAATGCCCACGTATCTTGAATTTTGAGGGCATATAATAACTGCATGCATCATGCAGTGAAAGCGTGAGTGACAAACTCAATGTCAGCTCGCACATCGTTAACACAATAATTATGATATCATCATAAATGATACATATCACACACCCTACACACATAAAGAATGACCTTACAATGGTTACTGAACTGACATTTACCCATTTACCCTTTCTCTTCCTTTCGCATGCAGGAGATAGTACATTACACGCTGTCGTAAATGCCGCGAGACCCACAAATTGTTACGTGAACAAGCAAATCCACAAAGAAAAAGTAATATGTATGTTAATTATATAGTTTTAATTTGGTAAATGATTTAGATATTGTCACAGACACGTCAGGCTCCACCGCTCACCAATCACAGCGCACCCAATCACCAGAATACTGATCACCGGCACCTGCACCTCATCAGCACCTCATCACTGTCTGCATAAAGAGCACTCACACACACCACTCGATGTCCGGTCTCGTTTGCATTAACATTACCTGTATGCTTACCTTAAGGACTCCCCACGATCTACTTACCTGCTTCCAAGAATCTCCTCGTGTGTTCTCTCCTCTCCGTGTGAGTGCTCCCTACCTCCAGCGTCTCCAGTATCTCCAGCATCCCCAGCGTCTCCAGTATCTCCAGCGTTTCCAGCTCCAAGGTTCCCGGTACCTGTTAACCACAAAAGACTCAGTTATCATCCATTCCTCTCAAGATACCATTCTACTTCACTGCTTACTCACCTGCACTTCTGCCACAGCTCATACTGGTTTTCAATAAAGCTCATCTAACTATTCAAGTCCGTCTCTGTCCCTTCTGTGTTGTAACAGAAGACCGGACCATAACAGCGCGAGGTCAGTATGAGCTCCCCGGATCCCTTCCAGGAACTTGTCGACGTTCTCCGACGAACACTCACCACCAGCGCACCTCCACCACCACACGCCAGCACTTCCGCAAACACCGTCACCTCTTCCTCTCCGTCAGCACCTGCCAGTCCCATGGCTAGACCAGCGCCCTACTCAGGATCGGCGGAGGACTGCAGCGGTTTCCTCCTGCAGTGTGCACTGGTCCTGGAGATGCAACCACACCTCTATCCCAGCGATATATCCAAGGTAGCGTTCATCATCTCTCAATTACAAGGCAAGGCGTTGCAGTGGGCTGAATCCATCTGGTCTCAAAAAGGCCCTGTCATTCAATCATACGATTCCTTCGTGACTCACTTCCGGGAGGTGTTTGGTAAACCCTCCTACGACTCCTCTATTGGTTAAAAATTGTGTAATCTCAAACAAGGCTCCATGACTATTAACGACTATGCCTTGCAGTTCAGAACGCTAGCCGCGTCCAGTGGATGGAACGAACAAGCCCTCATAACCACCTACCGTCAAGGTTTGGATCCTCGGGTGCGGTTGCATCTCGCTGCATACAAGGATTCCATAGGCCTCGAGCGATTCATCCAGCTGTCCATCCGCTTTGCCTCTCGTATGCAGTTGTGTATAGAAGAACACCAGGACCAGTCACTTTTTTTCACCATCTCCTCCGGCGACCAGAACCCGTCAGCCCTCCAGAACCAGCCCACACGAACCCATGCATGTCGAAAACTCTCGCCTTACTCCTTCCAAGCACCAGAGACGGCTGACCCTGAACCTCTGCTTATATTGTGGTTTACCTGGGCACATCATCTCGGCGTGCCCAACTCGTCCCCCGCGACCGATGGTGAGTGCCATTATTCCTTCACTCAATAAGATGAAACCACTCACCACTGTTGTCAACCTTACTGCTGCCGGTATTTCCTTTCCAGTGGTGGCGCTCCTCGATTCAGGGTCAGCCGGCAACTTCATCTCCGGCGCCCTCTGCAGGCAGCTCAAACTCAAGACCTCGCCCTCTCCGACTGTCTATCAGATCAACTCAATCACAGGAAAACCATTGAGCCGAAGATGTGTGCGACGATGTGTGGGTCCCATTCAACTACGTGTCGGCATACTCCAAGAAAATATCCATCTGCTGGTTCTGGAGGAATCCACCTCTGACGTGGTTCTAGGGCGTCCCTGGTTGGAGCAGCACAACCCTTCCATCTCCTGGAGAACCGGCGAGATCCTGAAGTGGGGCGAAGCCTGTTTCTCAAGCTGTTTCTCTGACCTTCCAGTTCCTCGGGTACCATCCTCTCAAGATCTAGCCATCTGCACCACCTCCATCGAGAGTCCAGTTGAGAAACGTTCCACCGAGATCCCAGAATGCTACGCCCCCTTCAGTGACGTCTTCTGCCCGCAGAAAGCCTCCAAGCTGCCTCCACACCGGCCATGGGACTGTGCCATCGATCTGCTTCTGGGTGAGCCAGTGCCAAGGGGTAAGATCTATCCCCTTTCCATCCCGGAGGAGAAGGCCATGGAGGAATACATCAAAGAGGCCTTTGCTCAAGGATACATCCACCCGTCTACTTCCCCTGCTGCTTCGAGCTTCTTCTTTGTGGCTAAAAAGGACGGAGGCTTGAGGCCCTGCATTGACTACCGCTCCCTTAACAAGATCACCATCAAGTTCCGTTACCCCCTTCCTCTCGTCCCAGCGGCCCTGGAACATCTCCGTGGTGCCACTGTGTTCACGAAGCTGGACCTCCGCAGCGCATACAACCTCATCCGGATACGCGAGGGGGACGAGTGGAAGACCGCCTTCATCACGCCCACCGGCCACTATGAATATCTCGTTATGCCGTATGGCCTGGTCAACGCCCCCTCCGTATTCCAGGATTTCATACATGAGGTGCTCCGGGAGTTCCTCCACAAGTTCGTGCTAGTTTATATCGATGACATCCTGATATACTCCCGGAGCCTGGCCGAACATCGCCACCACGTTGCGGAGGTCCTCCAACGACTTCGCCAGTTCCATCTCTTCCTCAAGGCCGAAAAGTGCTCCTTTCATCAACCTTCTGTTCACTTCCTCGGGTACATCATTGATCACAGTGGCATCCGGATGGACGAGGGGGAAGGTGGACGCCATCAAGACCTGGCCAATCCCTACATCCATAAAAGAACTCCAACGTTTCCTCAGCTTTGCCAATTTCTATCGACGGTTCATCAAGAATTATAGCTCCATAACCCATCCACTCACCAACCTGCTCCGTAACCAGCCCAAGTCTCTGTCCTGGACACCAGCTGCCACCAACGCCTTCGAAAGCCTCAAAGAAGCCTTCACCACCGCTCCCCTCCTCGTCCACCCTAACCCGGACCTCCCTTTCGTCGTGGAGGTGGACGCCTCCACCACAGGAGTGGGAGCCGTTTTGTCTCAGCAGCAGGGGACACCAAGTAGACTCCACCCATGCGCCTTCTCCCGCAAGCTAAACCCGGCGGAGGTCAACTACGACATAGGAAACAGGGAACTCCTAGCTGTGAAGTTGGCTCTAGAAGAGTGGAGGAATTGGTTGGAGGGAGCCAAACATCAGTTCCTTGTGCTGACAGACCATAAGAATCTGGAATACTTAAGAGCCGCCAAAAGATTAAACCCTAGACAAGCACGCTGGGCCTTATTCTTCTCCCGGTTTGACTTCACCATTTCCTATCGTCCTGGATCAAAAAAATGTCAAAACAGACGCTCTCTCTCGACTTCACGCTCCTGAAGAAACCACCGCTGAACCTGAATCCATCCTCCCTAGTTCCATCATCGTGAGTCCCATCTCCTGGTCAGAAGAGACCATTCCCTCCTCCAATGCCTCCACTAACCCTCAGCCGGGTTGCCCACCTGGCTTGCTATACATCACCCGAGCACGACGCACTCCACTTATCCACACAGCCCACTCTTCGCTCGGCACTGGCCACCCGGGGGTCAATGAGACCCTCTCGTTGCTAAGGGAACGCTTCTGGTGGCCAAGTATGGCATCTGATGTCAGAAGGTACGTGCAGGGCTGCAGGGAGTGCGCCATTTCCAAGAGCCCTCGCCATCTCCCATCCGGCAAGCTCCATCCTCTGCCCGTTCCTAATCGACCCTGGTCACACCTAGGAGTGGACTTTGTAACGGATCTACCCGCATCAGAGGGCTGCACCTGCATTCTAGTAATCATCGACTGTTTTCTCCAAGTCATGTCGTCTAGTTCCACTAAGAGGGTTACCCACCGCCATGGAGACAGCTGAACTTATGTTCAATCACGTGTTCAGGTACTTCGGAAAATACCAGAAGACATTGTCTCAGACAGAGGTCCTCAGTTCATCTCCCGAGTGTGGAAAGCCTTCCATTCGCTCCTAGGTGTGACCGTAAGCCTATCATCTGTAATACCATCCACAGTCGAACGGGCAGACGGAAAGAAAGATCCAGGAAATTGGCCGCTTCCTCCGTACCTTCTGCCACGACCACCAGGACTCTTGGAACCAGTATTTGGGTTGGGCCGAGTACGCACAAAATTCCCTGCGTCAACCTGCCACCGGACTCACTCCATTCCAGTGCGTGCTCGGTTACCAACCCCCACTGTTCCCGTGGACCGGGGAACCATCGGACGTCCCAGCTGTGGATTACTGGTTCCGAGAGAGCGAGAGGGTCTGGGACTCAGCACACCACCATCTGCAGAGAGCCCTGCGCAGACGCAGGATGACAGCTGACCTATGTCGCTCTCACGCTCCCACCTACCAGCCCGGACAGAAGGTATGGCTGTCGACAAGAGACATCCGCCTGCGTCTGCCCTGCAAAAAGCTGAGTCCCAGGTTCATTGGCCCATTCAAGATCCTCAAGCAGATCAACCCGGTGACATACAAGCTACAACTCCCCTCACAGTACCGCATACACCCCACATTTCATGTATCTCTCCTCAAGCCTCACCATCCCTCTGTTCCTCTCTCCACAGGGCCTGACGTGGCAGCCGCCGAACCCCCCCTTCCACTCATCGTAGAAGACGGAGCCACCTACGAAGTACGGGACATCTTGGACTCCCGGCGCCAGGGTGGCCAGTTGGAATACTTGGTGGACTGGGAGGGATATGGCCCTGAAGAACGCTCTTGGGTCCCCAGAAACGACATCCTCGATCCCAATTTGCTACTCACCTTCCACGCTAATCACCCTGACAGACCTGCCCCACATGCAAGAGGACGGCCACCTCGACGCCGGGGGTCCTCGGCCCTCAGGAGCGGGCCGTGGAGGGGGGGGTACTGTCACAGACACGTCAGGCTCCACCGCTCACCAATCACAGCGCACCCAATCACCAGAATACTGATCACCGGCACCTGCACCTCATCAGCACCTCATCACTGTCTGCATAAAGAGCACTCACACACACACCACTCGATGTCCGGTCTCGTTTGCATTAACATTACCTGTATGCTTACCTTAAGGACTCCCCACGATCTACTTACCTGCTTCCAAGAATCTCCTCGTGTGTTCTCTCCTCTCCGTGTGAGTGCTCCCTACCTCCAGCGTCTCCAGTATCTCCAGCATCCCCAGCGTCTCCAGTATCTCCAGCGTTTCCAGCTCCAAGGTTCCCGGTACCTGTTAACCACAAAAGACTCAGTTATCATCCATTCATCTCAAGATACCATTCTACTTCACTGCTTACTCACCTGCACTTCTGCCACAGCTCATACTGGTTTTCAATAAAGCTCATCTAACTATTCAAGTCCGTCTCTGTCCCTTCTGTGTTGTAACAGATATGTCTAAGTCAAAGTGTCATCTAAAATTTAAGACCTCTAAGAAAGTAAAAATAAGACTTTTTATGGCTTTAAATTAAAAAAAATATATATATATTTTAAGACTTTTTAAGGATCCGTGGGAACCCTGCAAGGTTTCCCAGCAGAACATTGCCCAAAGCATCACACTGCCTCCGCCGGCTTGCCTTCTTCCTATAGTGCATCCTGGTGCCACGTGTTACCCAGGTAAGTGACACACATGTACCGGCCATCCACGTGATGTAAAAGAAAATGTGATTCATCAGACCAGGCCACCTTCTTCCATTGCTCCGTGGTCCAGTTCTGATGCTCACTTGCCCACTGTTGGCGCTTTCGGCGGTGGACCGGGGTTACCATGCAAACTCCTAATTAATGCTTATTAATAGTTAGTAAGGTAGTTGTTAAGTTTAGGTATTGGGTAGGAATTGGGTAAGATTGGGGATGTAGAATATGGTCATGCAGAGTAAGGCATTAATGTTAGGGATGCATGGATATATCAGCCACCATATCGGTATCGGCCGATATATGATCATTTTTAATGTTATCATTATCGACCCGGTAAGGAAAATAGGCTGATATATTAAAGCCAATAAATAAATGATTATTTCCTTCAGCTGAGATGCTTCAGATGTGCAATGTTCGCCATGATGGTTTTGAATTGCTTGAAATATGATTGGAATCACTTTGAAAAGGGAAACACAGTTGAGTGCAACATGTATAGAGCAAGTCTGTCATATAAGCTACATAAAATTATAATGAAGACAATACTGTAAAAGAATGTTGTGAATTCTTCGAGCACAGTGTGAAATACAGACTGAACAGAACATCATAACATCCCATTGCTGTATGGCCAGATGATATGCAAACTATGTTTCTCGGCTGGATAAAGCAAACCAGCTTCTCGCTAGTAAAGTGATGATGGATGCAAATTGTAATTAAGGTAAAGACGATTGCAGTGACGTACAGGAGTTGTACAGTAAGTATGTCTGTGTCTGTTATTAATGATAAGCAAAAAAACTGTATGTGCGCACTCGATGCACTTATCACATATTGTATTTATACACAGACACATTTCAGTACATTCGTTTTGTTTCCACACACATTCACATTCAGGATAATGTTTTTATCTGTCATGTGTATGTTGCTGTGTTTAGTCATTCTGAATGGATCTGTGTACAGCAGTAGGCATATAATTCAGTCAGGTCAAGGCGGTTGATTATTTATTTTTTATTATTATTTATTATTATTTTTATTTATTATGATCTCCATGTGGTCCTGTTCAGTATTACAACTTGACATGTCTAAAATGTAAACTAAACAAGTTCTAAACAAGCTCTTTGCAAAAGCACCATACACTGAATTCTGAAATGTTTGTTCTGTTCATTTTTATTTATTTATTTTAATTAAATTAATTAATTAATTAATCTATTTTTTTTTTTTTTTTTTTGCCGTGTGTACTTTGGTGTTCATAAATTTAAGAATTATATGTAATCCTTATTTCATTTGGTTATTAGGTGTCTTTTTGGAGTCTCCAAGTGTCCTTTTTTGGAAAGACACCTAAATTAACCTTGAAAAAAGCTTGCAGAAAATACAGTTTTGCGAGAGTAATCCTTCAATCTGATAGTTTACTTTGCAGGATATAGCAAATGATGACAAAATAACACGTTAAACAAGATAAATGATGTATGCTTAATTTCACAATATGTATGCGATTAATCACAATTAATCACAATTGAAAATGTTAATCCATCGACAGCCCTAGTTTTTGCTGATAAGATAAGCTGATAAGCTATCTGATTTGTTAAAACAGTTCCATTTACACTTGGCTTTTATGTTAAACGGGTCAGGTCGGGTCAGGTCGGGTCCGGGCTAAAATTAGTATTTCTGTCAGATATCGGGTCGGGTGTGTGCTGTTAATAACTGCGAGTGCGGGGCGGATGTGGATTTATCAAACAGGACCCATGCAGGTCTCTGATGTGTCTCAGACCACCACCTGAAGTGGTTTGAGTGATTAAAGGTGCCCTAGAACTTTTTTTAAAAAAGATGTAATATAAGTCTAAGGTGTCCCCTGAATGTGTCTGTGAAGTTTCAGCTCAAAATACCCCATAGATTTTTTTTTAATTCATTTTTTTAACTGCCTATTTTGGGGCATCATTATAAATGAGCCGATTCAGGGCTACTGGCCCTTTAATTCTCGTGCTCCACGCCCACGGAGCTCGCGCTTGCCTTGAACAGTGCATAAAGTTTACACAGCTAATATAACCCTCAAATGGATCTTTACAAAGTGTTCGTCATGCATGCGGCATGCATGTGGCATGCATGTGGCATGTATGCGTCGGATTATGTGAGTATTGTATACTGTTATATTGTTTACATTTGATTCTGAGTGAATTTGAGGCTGTGCTCCGTGGCTAACGGCTAATGCTACACTGTTGGAGAGATTTATAAAGAATTAAGTTGTGTTTATGCATTATACAGACTGCAAGTGTTTAAAAATGAAAATAGCGGCGGCTCTTGTCTCCGTGAATACAGTAAGAAACGATGGTAACTTTAACCACATTTAACAGTACATTAGCAACATGCTAACGAAACATTTAGAAAGACAATTTACAAATATCACTAAAAATATCATGATATCATGGATCATGTCAGTTATTATTGCTCCATCTGCCATTTTTCGCTATTGTTCTTGTTTGCTTACCTAGTCTGTTGATTCACCTGTGCAGATCCAGACGTTACTGGCTGCCCTTGTCTAACGCCTTTCATAATGTTGGGAACATGGGCTGGCATATGCAAATATTGGGGCGTACACCCCGACTGTTACGTAACAGTCGGTGTTATGTTGAGATTCGCCTGTTCTTCGGAGGTCTTTTAAACAAATGAGATTTATATAAGAAGGAGGAAACAATGGAGTTTGAGACTCACTGTATGTCATTTCCATGTACTGAACTCTTGTTATTTGACTATGCCAAGATAAATTCAATTTTTCATTCAAGGGCACCTTTAAATCTGCTTAAAGCATTTCAGAGGGCATTTATACCTGGTCTTTTCACGATCAGATAGCAATTTCGATCAGAGAAAATGCATGAAGAGATCAGGTGTAAACAAGGCCCTAAATGTAAGCAAAAATATGGTGTAACATAAATCAGTGTTTATTAGAACTGCATAATACACACAAATCTCTGCATTAATGAAATAAATAAATAAATAAACACGTTTGTTTGGGAGTTGAAGTTGGCCAACTTTCTACCACTCGACAACAAATGAAATTTCCGTGGAATGGCCAAAAGTTACCTTTTCCAGCAGTACCCAGCAAGAGAAAAGTGCTCAGTGCTCAATAAACAGTGGCATCATATACCAATCTGATACACAGAATCTCTAGCCTGCGCTGAATTCGGCCGATCTGCAAAATGACAAAAAAATTTTAACAATTCCTATTTTGTTGTTATTTTATTTAATTTATGACAGATTCCCCCAACCACTCAATCGCCAAAACTCATTCTATACGAATCACAAATTACATATTTTGGCTTCAAACAGCTTTTATATTCCTCATTTGATATCAATTCACACAGGGAATTCAAACAATGAACCCTATATGCAAACCTCTGATGTCCCTAGACTTTATGTAGGTCTATGTTGAAAATATGTAGGCCAATCACAGTGCTCTGCACATGACATGTGGAGAAAAATATATCAACTCACAAGCATGTTTTAATAATCATTTGTTTTAGCTGAAACATGAGGACGTTTTATTAATTCTTCCCTGAGTTTTAGGTACATTTTTTTTAGTTAAATCATAGGGACAAGTTTTAGGAAAGGGTCAGTAGGTCTTAATATTTGACATTTGACTGATTGGTCATACTTTATGTGTCTATGTAGTTATGAACTGGTTAAGTAATCTTCAACACAAATCTACACTGATAAAAACATCCTCTCTCTCAAACATCCTCTCTCTCAGCACTCAGCCATTTTTATAAAAGCATTTGATTACACGCAAGCTTTACCTGTGTGTGTGTGTGTGTGTGTGTGTGTGTGTGTGTGTGTGTGGTGTGTGTGTGTGTGTGTGCATATTATATAAGGTACTTGTTTGCCAGACATCGTGAGAGACAGAGCCATGTGGGGGACTCCCTGCGAGGGGATCCTTCTGCATTAACGTCATTATGGAACACAGTTGTGAATTGTGAATTTCGTTTCCAAATCTGCTGGGGACACTTGATATTCAACAATCTGCCTGCATTGACACCATTGTATGCAAAACGAACCTAGCTGGACGATGACATCACTGTTTTCTCCAGAGCTGATGTATAGATGAATTAACTAAATTAATAACTATTGATTTTTACAAAGGAATGAATCAATACTGAATTTACTTAAGCTGGACAATGACACCATTTTCTTCTAGAGCTGCTGTGCAGCCAAAATTATTGTAAAGCTGCTTTGACACAATCTGCATTGTAAAAAGCGCTATATAAATAAAGTTGACTTGACTTGAATTAGGTCCTCAGTTCCTGTTGCATTATGGAATACTGAAGTGTCCACTAGTCAGATGCAGCAGGGCTTTATTTGCTTACTGTACTAAGCATGTTGACATTCTACTAGGGCTGTCCCCTAATAGTCAACTAACCGTTAGTCAACGCGAAGAGGCTTAGTTGACCAAAATTTTGTTAGTCACTTAGTAGCAGGAAGAAAAGAAAAAAAAAGAAAAAAAAACCAGAAAGGGGCGAAGTCACGCAGTCTGTGACGAACAGATCATTAACAGCTGGTCTATGTGGTAAAAAAAGGGGCAGGACATCCAAAGCTCACCTATCATTTATCGACCTTATCATCTGAAACATGAACGTAGTAGCAAATTTACATGGCTGCTAAATGTTAACCTAGAAAAATGTGGGCTATGCAAGTGTTTGTGCAGAGTGTGAAAGCTGAATAGAAGCTAACATGCTTGGACCACTTCTCTTCTCCATCTACATGTTATCACTGGGACCTGTCATTTAGAAACATGTTTTTTTCCTATCACTGCTATGCTGACAAACAACTCTGCCTCTCATTCCAGCCAGATGATCCAATGGTAGCTGCTTGCATCTCAGCCTGCCTGACAGACATTTCTTGCTGGATGAAGGACCACCACCTTTCAACCCAACCCTGTGAAGACACAACTGTTTGTGGTCTCAGCCAACTCAACACTTCATCACAACTTCATTCATTCAGCTGGGTTTGTCAACCATAACTCTATCCGGGACAGCCAGGAACCTTGGAGTTGTGATTGATAATAAGTTAAACTTCACAGACCACATTGATAGAACTGCCCGGTCCTGAAGATTTGCCATATACAACAATAGAAAAAACAGGCCCTTCCTATCGGAGCATTCTACACAACTCCTTGTCCAAGCTCTTTTTTTATCCAGACTGGACTACTGTAATTCTCTCTCGGCAGGCCTTCCAGCATGCACTGTCCAACCTCTGCAACTGGTCCAGCGTACGTCACACCTCTCTTCATCAATTTGCACTGGTTGTCAACTGCTGCTTGCATCAAATTCAAGACACTGTTTGCCTATAGAGCAACCACTGGCTCTGCACCCCTTATCTAACTCACTACTTAAAGGTGCCCTAGAATCAGAATTTGAATTTATCTCGGCATAGTTGAATAACAAGAGTTCAGTACATGGAAAAGACATACATTGAGTTTCAAACCCCATTGTTTCCTCCTCCTTATGTAAATCTCATTTGTTTAAAAGACTTCCGGAAAACACTCGGATCTCAACATAACACCAACTGTTACGTAACAGTCGGGACCATTAATATGTATGACCCCAATATTTGCATAATGCCAGCCCATTCGACGCATTAGACAAGGAAAGGCAGTATTAACGGCTGGATCTGTGCACAGACAAGGTAAGCAAGCAAGAACAACAGCGAAAAATGGCAGATGGAGCAATAATAACTGACATGATCCATGATATCATGATATTTTTAGTGATATTTGTAAATTGTCTTTCTAAATGTTTCATTAGCATGTTGCTAATATACTGTTAAATGTGGTTAAAGTTACCATCGTTTCTTACTGTATTCACGGAGACGAGAGTCGTTGCTATTTTCATTTTTAAACACTTGCAGTCTGTATAATTCATAAACACAACTTCATTCTTTATAAATCTCTCCAACAGTGTATAATGTTAGCTTTAGCCACAGAGCATAGCCTCAAACTCACACAGAATCAAACGTAACCATCTAAATAAATACTTTACTCACATAATTCGAAGCATGCATACAGCATGCATGACGAACATCTTGTAAAGATCCATTTGAGGGTTATATTAGCTGTGTGAACTTTGTAAATGCACTGCATTATAGTCGAGAGCTCGCGGGGCAGAGGAAGCGCATCTCTTAAAGGGGCCGCGCTGAAAAAATCAGTGCATAGTTAATGATGCCCCAAAATAGGCAGTTAAAAAAATTAATTAAAAAAAATCTATGGGGTATTTTGAGCTGAAACTTCACAGACACATTCAGGGGACATCTAGGACTTATATTACATCTTGTAAAAAAACAATCTAGGGCACCTTTAAGACTTACGTGCCCTCCAGAAGCCTGCGTTCTACAAGTGAATGGCACCTTGTGGTGACATCCCAAAGAGGCACAAAATCACTTTCATGGACCTTTAGCTTGACTGTTCCATGCTGGTGGAATGATCTGCCTAACTCAACTCAAGCTGCTGAGACTTTAGCCATTTTAAATAAACGGCAAAAATTACTTTCCCTCAACACTTGACCAATTAATACTGACACTTACTATTCTATTCTGTATATCCATTTACTTTTTATTAATTAAAAAAAAACAACAACACCTTGCTACGTGTACTGTGCTAGACTAACTGCGACTAGTCACTTGCTAAATTAAAGCATCTGCTAAATTATTAAATGTAAATGTCAACACTGAAGAGGTTTAATTTGACCATAATCACTCCACTTAAGTTCAGCAGTTTGAAATCAGAAAGAGAAAGAGGATAGATAGATAGATAGATAGATAGATAGATAGATAGATAGATAGATAGAGATAGATAGATAGATAGATAGATAGATAGATAGATAGATAAAACTAGATTTAAATGCTGATAAAATAAAATTAATGTTGTTTTCTAAATATTATTCAATCCCTCATGCTCTTCTTTCTATTACTACTTCCAAAGGTTCGGAGATTGTGTAAACTGTAGGTCTCTCTGGATTTTAATAGATGACGCTCTCCTTTGGCCCTCATGTTCAGCAACTGGTGAAAAGATTGAAAGTGAAATTGGGTTTCTATTTTAGAATCAAATCCTGCCATTCCTTTGAGGCTAAACATAGGCTTGTTGCTGCTACTTTTATATGTCTGTACTGGACTTTTGTGATGTATAATATATATAGCATCACAACAGTATATGTCTGATCCACAACACTGCCTTTGAACAATTCTTTAACTGTACTCTTTAAAGCACCTACACAACAACATCTCAGCACAAAACTTCTCAGCACATACGCACACTTTCATAACAGTTTACGAACTTGCCTATGGATAATTGAGTCTCTCATTGTGATTGTGGCTGTGAAATACTAACTAATGGTTGTTTTGCTATTCTGAGAGAACAGGGGATTGAGCTTTTGTTTTTTTATGATTGACAGGTCAGAAAATTGGAGAAAATGGTGCAATTGTGATATAATTTTTCAAAAACATTGCTCTATTATTACAGGAATAGTTCACCCAAAAATTAAAATTCTGTCATCATTTGCACATCCTTCATTTTAAACCAATATGATATGGAAGATAAATAAGGAGCATATTACAAACATTAACTGACGGTAAAGAAAGAGAGAACTTCTGTTGCATGCTCTTGATTGCTGATCATTCACTCAGCACATATGCGTCATATGAATTAAAACTCAATTGTTTGTGCAAGTAAAAGCATAAACTGTTGCATGACTTATGTATAGCGAGTGGTTACCTATATTATTAAAGGAAGGCGGTACAGTAATCACATGACATTATCAAGTTTTTTGTGTGCAAACATCCAAAGTGCGCACCCAGAAAGCTGCATCTCAGACAGCGCGCGAACAGCCAATTAAATCGGGTTCTCTTTCATGTCTTCTTGTGCTTAAATGGACAAATTCTGCCAAAATGCCTGTATAGGCAAGTATCCTTGTGAAACATAGTCTGTTATTGTATGTCCTAAGTGAACAGTTGATAAAGAAAACGGGTGTGTAACAGTAGCCTATGTTGGATACATGCAGCTCTTAAAATGAAAGCACCCTAATAAACCTACTGTTGTCTTTGTCCTCAATGTTAATCTAACAACAAAAGACAAACAGAAAATCACTCACTGCTCTTTTGTTGAGCCCTGCTGTAGCAGCTCTAAATATTTACTGTGCTATTAAATTAAAGATAAAATATGATAGAGCAATAATCAGAACAGTGAACTTCACAATAGCTCCTAAAATACATTTTAACAGGCATACCTAGACATGAAAATAACTGAAGGAAATATCTATTTGCTACTCCAACTAATTTAATTAATATTATTTTTGTTTCTCTGCCCAATATTTACAAAAATTAAAAATTCTATGAAAATACAGGTATGGGAACTCAATATTGGCAAGTACTAAAAATAAAAGAATCGTATCAGACTTCTTCTGGAAAAAACAAAGCTTCAGTAGATTTGGACTATTGTCATGATTATGGTCTTGTGTTTTTCTGTCTTGTGTTTAAGTACTTTTATACTGAAGTGTTTTTCAGTTTCCATTGTTTCTATGTTCACTTCCTGTGTTTAGTTCCTTTTGTCTTTCCTGCCTTGTTAGTTTCTACAGTTACCCTTGTTTGTTGCCATAGATACCATTGTTTGTTCCCATTGCAACTAATCACCTTCACCTGTCCTTTGTTAGCCCTTGCTGTATATGTGTATAAATAGCCCTAGTGTTTCCTGTATTCTTTGTCGAGTCTTGCCCTACATGGCTGTATGTTTTGGTGTGGTCATTTTGTTCCCTGGTTCTCTGGTCTTCACATTGAATTTATTGGTGTTATTCTAATAATAAATCTCACTATGTATGGATCCATCTCTCCCTTGTTTTTGAGGTGACCCTGAGTTACAACTATAGTACTCAAATTATATGACCACTTTTATGATACTGTCCCTTTTTTTTTTTAAAGGAACACTCCACTTTTTTTAAATAATAGGCTAATTTTCCAACTCCCCTAGAGTTAAACAGTTGAGTTTTACCATTTTCAAATCCATTCAGCCGATCTCCGGGTCTGGCGGTACCACTTTTAGCATAGTTCATTGAATCTGATTAGACCGTTAGCATCTCACTCAAAAATGACCAAAGAGTTTCAATATTTTTCCTATTTAAAACTTGACTTCTGTAGTTACATCGTGTACTAAGACCGACGGAAAATGAAAAGTTGCGATTTTCTAGGCCGATATGGCTAGGAACTATACTCTCATTCCGGCGTAATAATCAAGGAACTTTGCTGCCGTACCATGGGTGCAGCAGGCGCAATGATATTATGCACCGCCTGTGACCCCCTGCTTGCACAGGAGACGCCGCGTAATATCATTGCGCCTGCTGCACCCATGGTACGGCAGCAAAGTAAAACTCGGTAAAATAGTAAAACTCAACTGTTTAACTCTAGGGGAGTTGGAAAATGAGCCTATTTTCAAAAAAAGTGGAGTGTTCATTTAAGCTTGACAGACAGAATCAGCACCCACTTTCAGTTATTGGGAAAGTGCAGCTTGAGCATGTTTTTAAACATTTTTCTCAGACATAAATAACATATTGAATTTACATTGGACCATGATGGTGTGGGCATGAGTGAGTGTGCGTGTGATTGTGCATGTGTAATATCACATACCTCCAGCTCCTGCTCCCTCTGCAATGCAAACTGTTTAAATGACTTGACAATGATCCCTGCATTAGAGCAGTCATATACAAAGATGGAGGGACTTCCCATCCACGTCTGTAGGTCATAGATGGAGAGAGGGATGTACTGGGTGTAGTTCTGAGAGAGAGAGAGAGAGAGAGAGAGAGAGAGAGAGAGAGACATTATTTTTGACAACTAGACTCCAAAACAAGTTTGCAAAACAAATTCACTTTAAAAACTTCAGTAAGTACAAGAGTAACCAAACTACTGCCAATGACTGCTATGTGGTGTGTGGAGAGACTAATATATATATATATATATATATATATATATATATACACAGACACACTTTTTGCCTTACCTTGTTGAAGACCCAAATCTCTCCATTGACAGTGGGTCGAGGCACCCCATGGCCATTATAATGAAAGAGAACACGTTCCTCTTTGGCATTTCTCCGTAGTGAGGTACACAACTTCTTCACCTCATCAACTGTAGGGTCCAAACTCTGCTTATAGCGGGCCTGAAAGAGAGAGGATATTAGATGACAATGACAACCAGAAAGAACATAATTAAATCAGAATGTGTCAGCACAGATCTCAAAACATCTGAGAACTCTACGTATAATACAAGATGTAAATTAAAACAGATTGAAATGAATCAACCCTTACAAATAAATCTACTTTAAAGGGGACCTGTTATGCCCCTTTTCACAAAATTTAATATGTCTCTGGTGTCCCCAGAATGTGTCTGTGAAGTTTCAGCTCAAAATACCCCACAGATCATTTATTATAGATTGTCAAATTTGCCTCTATTTGGGTGTGAGCAAAAACATGTCGTTTTTGTGCGTGTCCCTTTAAATGCAAATAAGCTGCTGTTCCCAGCGCCCCCTTTCCAGAAGAGGGCAGAGCTTTTACAGCTTGTGCTTCGGTTGCTCAACAACAACTAACCTGGAGAATCTCACGTAGCCAAAATGACGATTGTCAGTAACGGTGTTCAGCCTTACATTGTTCAAAACAGAGTTGGACACTGATTGGGGAAACTCAGGAAGAAGTTACAACTTTTAGAATGCAACTGAACGTTCCTGAATGTAGCTGCTGTGGAGTTGATTCAACTCATCGACAAGCATGTGCTGTCATGTATTCAGGATTGAATTGACCCTCGTTTGTGAAGCAGTCAGGCGTAAAATGACATCATGGCAACAACACTCTACTAGAACAATTCTTCCACTTCTCTAAAGCAGCCCAACATGGCCTCAGCCCCTTTGTTGCATGTTCCAGGGGGCAGGGTTTATGTAAATTTTGGGGTTTGTGATGTCACCAATATGGGTAAAAGCTTGATGTAGTCCCTACCAGCGTTTGTTCTAGTCCTTAAAAAGCGATTTCTGTAAAAGAAAATATCTCCCTTTGCATTGAACTTTGAGCTTTGTAACTTTGCAGATGTTGTTTATGCTCAAACAGCAACATTATACACTAACTAAAGTTAAAAAAGTGAAATCTTAATCAAGGCTGCCTTTAAAATATCAGAATTTTATATTACACTTTATGCTTTCTTTTCTAATTTTGTCCCAAAACAATTATTTAATATGAAGTTTATGCTTCACTGGTGTGGCTCACAATCTCAGCATAACAAGCTTCATAATAATGTAATAAAACAATGGAAATCTGAAAACCACAGAGGAGGCAAGACACATATCTGTAATGATGCAGTGTGAAACATGCCTCATTTTTTCACCGTCCTCTCCAGCTGGTATAAGTATGTGTAATGTGTGTATGGTATTGCATAACTCTTGATTGAGTTAGAGGATGGTGTTTGGGAGAGTGTGAAGACATTGTGTTTAGAGCTCTTTATAACAGCCTCATATCCTCGACATGCTCTACAGGTCAGTGTATGTGTATGTGTAGATTTGTGCCTACGCTGTGAGTACCAAATGCCTCCACAAGGACAGCAAATTGTTAAAATCACCTACATTGTTGGGACCAGTGAGAAACAGTACTACAATAATGACCATGAGAGGACAAATGTATGTTTGAGTTAATGTCTTATAAAGACATTACAAATGTGGACCTCAGACCAGTTGCATTAAAAGGGGATCTGTTATGCCCCTTTTCACAAGATGTAATATAAGTCTCTGAATCTGTGAAGTGAAATGACATGACGTGATGTGTGGCCAATTTCACTGCATTTCACCCATCCAAGTGCACACACGCAGCGAGTACTGAACGCACGCTCCGTGAAGACACACCAGGAGCAGTGGGCAGGCGTAACAAGTCTGACTCTAACCATCAGACCACAACTGCCCCATAAAAACGTCAAGGTTTTTTGAGATGAAATATGTGAAGTTTCAGCTTAGAATACCCCACAGATCATTTATTATAGCTTTTCAAATTTGCCCCTATTTAGGTGTGAGCAAAAACACACCATTTTTGTGTGTGTCCCTTTGAATGCAAATGAGCTGCTGCTCCCAGCCCCCTTTCCAGAAGAGGGCAGAGCTTTAACAGCTCACGCTTCAGATACTCAACAACAACAAAACTGGAGAATCTCACGCAGCTAAAATGTCAGAAATTGTCAACAGTGGTATTCAGCCTTACATGTTCAAACCGGACACTGATGGACAGACTCAGGAAGAAGTTACAACTTTTAGAATGAAACTGGACGTTTATATGAATTGTTAGTGGATACATTTATGTAGTTGTTGTGGAGTTAACACTCAAGGGTCGGCCGTCACACCGGCGATACCACCTCAGTGTTAAATACTCAAAATACTCCGTCAATTTTGGACATACAATTAAGAGTTATACACCATTCTAATCTGTGAAATGTCTTCTTTTATTTGTGCTTTTTGCAAAATAAAGAAAACTAACATGATGCGTGATCTGTCGTCTCTCTCTGAACGAAGACCATTCTGATAGTCCTCTGAAAATGAACTTAGGTGAATACTAATCACACAAACATGAGACATATGTCTAAAGAAACATTAAAATGCCAGGTTTTAAATCATGTAAGTCAAACTGAAAACAAATATTCTCTGTTTAAGTCATCTCATTATCCGCTAATGCGGCTATGCCCACAGATGGCATGCAGCTTTCAAACGCAAATTCTAAGGTGATTAATGCAACAGAGTGAAAGCCCATATCAGCTCAGAAAAATGTTTCAAGCTTAGTCAGATTCATGTACTTTCCCGTTTTGAGATGCAGTGAGGAATAATTCTAAATGATTTACCTCAGAGGAAGAGCATGACTGGTTTCAATTCCATTTCGAGGATCAAGCTTGATCAAGTTGAGGATTGTGAATGGTAAGTTTTTTTATTCCTAAATTCTTTTTATTCTAACTGTGATATAGACTAGTGTCTGTCAATATTAAGCCATAAAAAAGCCGCATTAAATATGAATCCTGCATGTTCTGTGACTCTTTGAGAATGATTCAGGCTCTATAATATGACAAGAAAGATATATATAAAATGTCATAGCAATATGAATGTTTAGACAATATTTCTTCGGCCTGTTTTGGACAGATTATGAAGGGTTTATTGTAAAATAGCCTAGTGCCACATCAATGAAGCTTTTGTTAGCAAGGAATGGTGAAAGCTTTGCATCACAGAAATATATAGTATATTCTATACATTGTAATATTTCACAGTATTCTGTATTTAAATAAATGCAGGCTTTATGAGCATGAGATTAAAAAAATAGTAATGTGTCAAATCTTTTGATGTGTCAAATCTTTCATTGAATTTAAAATACAATAGGCCTACACAAAATTTACTTCACATGACAGGGCTCAATGCTAAGGATTTTTTCTACTTGCCCGGTCGGGCCAGTGGTTCAAATTTTTACTTGCCCCGCCAAAATTTTCACTGGCCCCACAACAAAAAAATAATAAAAGTAAAAGACAAGAAAATGGGCCTATAAAATAAGCATAGTTATTGTTTTCATTGTCTTTGTTATATTTAACCTCAACAAATAGGGTTATGACACCAAAAGCTACTAGATTAACTTATATTTTAAATATTGTTAGACAAATAAACAGTAAGTAATAAAATAGTAACAAATAATCAAATTACGAGTAATAGCACAAATAAATACAACAGAACAAACATATAAATGAAATAAATGGTGCTTTTTCAAGTTTTTCATGTAAGTTTGAACAGGAGATTTTCAGGTACATAAATTGTAATCTAATGTATAACTATATAACTATAGAATAGATGAAACTTTATTAAAGTTAATCAGTCAAGAGCAGTTACAGATGCATAAAAATGTTTTTAATGTTGAAAATATAAAACGTTAAATACTGTTATTTGAAATTATTAAAAAAATGAAGACACTTTAAATGTGAAATTAAACCTGCCAGTAGGTGGCAGTGAATCACTGTTTAATGAGTGAATCATTGAGATTCAACCAATTAATTGAAGCGGTTGATTCATTCAGGAAGTGTTGCTCAGAGACGCAAAACAATTCTGTGGACTTTGGAACTATTTTCATTGGCGAAATACAGCGAAACAGGCAATTTGGTGTCTAAAATGTAAGTCACTTGATATTACGTTCTTGTTCATTAACTGTACGCTGAATAAAATTAATATCACATTTGTAATCATGCTAATATTTGGAGAAAAATGGTGCTCTTTGTGTAATATTGGTTAACTATATTAAATTATATAAATATGAAATATATACAGGGACATTTTTGCCTCTTATCTTGATTTCTGGGGCATTCTAAAGGCATTTTAATAGACTAAATCACGCAGTGAATGTGTACACTCTAAATATGCATGCGCACTAGTCTAACCCAGACTACGTCAAGTGCATGCGTGCACTCTTGTGTGTTTTTGTTTTTTTTGGGGTTTTTTTTGTAAAGTGAGGGACACAGATCGTTAAATCAACAATTAGTTAGATATCATAGACGATATATAACGCACACCATACAGCACTGGCCTGATCGGGCAAGTGACCATTCTGTCTACTGTCCCGAGCGTCATTCACACTGTCCCCGGGCCATCGGGCAGTCCTTATTGTTGAGCCCTGCATGATGTGCAATAATATGTGCATGCATGAGATCACAAAAATCATGTTTTCTGTTAAGAGTGGACATTATACTAATGTTAATACAATAGCTGATATGATCCATGCTCACAGAAGGTTTTTTTTTTCTTTTATCTCACAGATTTAATAATCATAGTGACCAGATATTGGCCATGGACTGCATGCATATGATACTGAGATCACTGACTGGAAGCAGGATTTTTTTTTTTTTTTTTCCAGTGCACCAAACGCCAAATGCCAGGTATGAGGTGTTCACTTACTGTATATCTTTGAACAGGATTTATTTTCAGGTATAACTTTGTACTCAAAATGTGTCTTTGACTCTCATTTATATAGTTAACTATATTCTAAATAAACTACAAGCAAAAAATTATTTCTTTTGTCATTGCATTCTAAGTTCATTCAGTCACATTCCTGACTGAATGGCTCATTATGTAGCTCATTAGGGGCAGGGTCTTAATCTCCTCAGGTGTGAATCACAGCATTATTCACGAAGATTCACGCCTCCTCGTATATGGCCGCATTCTAAACAAAAATTGTCTTAGAAATTTAAAATCAATACCTTGTTTTATGTGTCAGAGTAGGCAGAATGATTTTAACATCACTTTGAAGCAAAAACTCTTGACTAAAATACATAGTTCCCAAAAGTCTTGTGAAAAAAATGTTTAGTATGTGTTTTGAGGCCTTATTTCAGTGACTTATATTTTTTTATTTCAAAAACCATGTATATACATAATTCTCTCAAAAATACAAACATGTACATACTTGTTGCTCACATACTATTGTAGCCTAGTTTGTGCTGAATACAGTGTAGTGAGACTTTTGTCATTAATGTTTATAAGCATATGAAAAAAGCACAAATGTCAGGGCATGCCAAAACTACTCCAGGAGCCCAAATTAGCCTCAGACCCCAGAGGGTTAAGCTGATTCAACTCATCGACTAACATGTACCATCATGCTAATCTTTTGTGCAAATCCAGGGTTGAACTGACCCTCATTTGTGAAGCAAAGTCTTTGGAGATTCATATGTTCAGAACAGAACATCTGCAATGTTATTTATTTATTTTTTGGCGCAGACATCTCCAGCTGCTACAGCGAGGAAACAGAAATGGTGGACTGCTGCGGCTCATTTAGGGTGGTATCTACACTAATAGGGGAGATCGTCACCAGTCATTGGCGGGGCTTCCCCCTACTCTTACGTAAGAGTAGAGGGGAAATCTGGAATTGCTTGTTTGGAGAGACTGTTTATGATTTATGGGGATTATAAAAAAGGAGTGGTTGGATTTTTACCATTATAGGCTGGTTTGTTTACACACACCGTAGACACACATCTGTGTTCAAACACCTTTTAAAAGTGAATTTTGCATAATAGGTCCCCTTTAACATTGGCTTGTCATAAAAAGTTAAATTATCTGATAAGAGGCTTACTCATCTTAATGGGTTAGTTCACCCAAAAATGAAAATAATGTCATTTATTACTCACCCTCATGAAGACATTTGTTCACCTTTGGAACACAACTTAAGATATTTTTGATGAAATCCAATGGCTCAGTGAGGCCTCTATAGCCAGCAAGTTAATTTACACTTTCAGTGCCCAGAAACATTAACCCCTTACCAGTCACCCCCACTTTTGGCCAGGTAGTGAAAATGACATACCCAAAATAAAATGGTTGCTGCTAACAAGTCCTCCGGACTACACACAAAACCAAGGTATCATTTGAAAGCTGACACTTGACAGTTTACTATGAAAGACTCAGAATTACTCTATAGAGAGATAAAAAAGCTCAAACACAATGGATATATATATTTTTTTCATAATAATTGTTTATGGAAATGAAAAATGCAAAAGGCAGATAAATAGGGGCCTGGAAACATAAGCAAACTAAAGCCATATGTATGTTATATACAAATATATGTTTAAAATTTGAAGGTGATACAAGCAAAAATGAATTTTTTACAACCATTTATTTCAGTGCATGTCTAGGCACCTTTCCAAAAAGGCCACTTGGAGATGCCAAAGGGACACTTGGTAACCACCTTTTACTGTGAAGTATAAGAAGTCTGTTTGATAATTTCCATACATTTTATCATTCCAATATGACAAAGCACAATTTATATACTATATCTGGTATATTTTTTTTCCTCTTAAAAGTTTAGAAAAATGCAATCCAAGGATCATTTACATACAGCAATATACAGCCATACCACCCTATTGTTACCCTGATGGCACATTTACACAATTGTAAATTTTATATTCAAATTCCAAGGATCATTTACATACAGCAACATATAGCCATACCCAACCTGTTGTTGCCCTGATGGCAGATTAACATCAGTTTACAATTTTTCTATTCAAACGCAAAGGATCATTTACATACAGCAATATACAGCCATACCTCCCTGTTGTTGCCCTGATGGAAGATTTACATCAGTTTACAATTTTTCTATTCAAACGCAAAGGATCATTTACACAAAGCAATTTACCATCATACCCACTCTATTGTTACCCTTATTGAACATTTACACCAGCAGCTAATGACCAAGACTGCAATCAAGACGCTAGATACAGCACTCTCCTCCGAATAATCCACATTTTCTTCATCACTGCTTCGCATAAGTTCTTCCAATGCAGAAACAGGAGAAAACAACTTCTGTGCACGACGCTGATCCATGGCTGACGAACGTATTACACGCGAGATTATGCTAGCAGTGCGAGTGCTAGTGGCCAGCAGGTGTGTGTGTCCCTTATATTTGCGTCACGCCAGCAGTGTGCGCTATTTTCCTGGAAGCAGATTGTTACACACACTAAACAACAATGTATTACACGAGAGATTATGCAAATCAACACATTGGCGTAATCGTTATTGCATAGGCTAACGTTATATGACAACACAATAGTTTGCCATTGCTGTCTTTTTACTTTTTTCCACTTATGTTTACCTGTGCGTAATCACACGTCACTTGAAAGCGCCTGTCAACTTTTTTTTTTATACATGTATATGTGTCCAGTTTTCATCGGACATCTTCTGGGCTGTTCTCATTCATTTACAGACACTCTACTAAATACAGTGATAAGTTATATTTCTTTGAATAAAGCTAGATGTGGACAGTTCATCGAATAAACATGACAGCGCACCGTGAATAGCGCTTACAGGATGTAAACAATAGAAGTTATATCGATTTTTATACCAGTTTGCATGCTTTTGGACAATATTTACTATGGAAATCGTGTATTGGACTCTTCCCATGGAAAAAACATTGATGTCACCATTATACTGCCAAACATTACAGTTCCACGACACAAAAAGGTAAGGACGCCCCCTCCCTTTTGTTGTCTTAGGAAATTGTTCACGGTCATACAGAATAACAAAAAACTACTATAAAGTTATCTTGATTGTATAATGCTTGTACAGGTTGAATCAGCATTCTTGTCTTTCACACAACTTGATAAATTTCACTCAACTTGATCATTTTACTTGATAAAATGTATTGTAAACAAGCGATCAATGTAAACAATGTCACACGTGAGGCCATCACCGATCCTTGAACGTAAAGGGGTTAAAATTTATTAAATATTAAAACAGGTACTAAAAACATATTTAAAACAGTTCATGTGAGTTCAGTGGTTTAATCTTAATATTATAAAGTGCTGAGAATACTTTTTGTGCACTAAAGTAATTTAAAAAAAATAACGACTTTAACAATATCTAGTGATGGCTGATTTCAAAACACTGCTTCGAATCTTTTTTTTTTTTTTTCAAATCAGTGATTCAGAACTAAAGTCAGGTGATTTCATCAGTTTGGCAGTTTGTCATTGATTCAAAACAAAAGATTTGAAGCTTCATGAAGCAGTGTTTTGAAATCAGCCATCGCTAGATATTGTTGAAAAGTCGTTATTTTGTTTTTTTTTGGTGCACAAAAAAGTATTCTCGTTGCTTTATAATATTTAGGTCAAACCACTGAACTCATATGAACTGTTTTAAATATGTTTTTAGTACCTTCCTGGGTACTGATAGTGTAAATTAACCTGCTGGCCTCACTGAGTCATCGGATTTCATCAAAAATATCTTCATTTGTGTTCCAAAGAAGAACGAAGGTCTTACGGGTGTAGAACAACACGAGGGTGAGTAACAAATGGCATTATTTTCATTTTTGGGTGAACTAACCCTTTAACACTGTCAGGGTTCTGTGTTTATGTTTTCTGTGTCACATGTTCCCTTTTCTCAGTTTTCCTGTAACTGGTTTGTTTCTATGGTTTCCCAGATTTGAGTTCATTGGTCCCAGGTGTGTCTTGTTTATTAGTCTCGTTTGCCCCTTTGTTTGACTTGTATATATATTCCCTGTGTTCTCCCTCAGTCTCTGACGGTTCGCGTCCATATTATAAGTTTGTGTTTGATGGTGTTACTCTTGTTTCCTGGATTATTATTAAAGGTGACCTATTATGCTCTATTTAACAAGATTTAAAATTAGTCTCTGATGTTCCCAGAGTGTGTATGTTAAGTTTTAGCTCAAAATACCCCACAGGTAATTTTTTATAGCATGTTAAAATTTCTTCTTTTAGTGGTTGAGCAAAAACGAGCCGTTTCAATGCGGTCCCTTTAAATGCAAATGAGCTGCTGCGATCGGCTTAAGAGGGCGGAGCTTCAAGAGATGATTCTCCGGTGACAGGATTCAGTCAGGACGCACTATAATGTCAGAAAGAATATATGCTGCATGGAGATAGAACAGGTATAGTTTAGCTCAATTACGGTTATAACTTATATTGCCTTCTTGTTTTTAATCTACTATATTAGTACAGGCCTGTTGAACCGTCCGAATGATGGCCAAAACTATACAGATGAGTTTTATGACATTTATTCTACTTCACACAAAAGATGAAGTGTCTGTTTTCACTCTAGAAAATCACTGTAAGAGCTCAATAAAACACTGCAAGTGTGAATTAACCCTCTGGAGTCTGAGGCTGATTTGGGGCCTGAAGAAGTTTTGACATGCCCTGACATTTGTGCTTTTTTCAGTTGTTCATAAACATATTAATGGAAAAAGTGTCATTATACTGTATTCAGCACAAACTAGGCTACAATAATATGTGAGGAACATGTATGTACATGTTTGTATTTTTGAAGGAATAACATTTATGCGTGGTTATTGAAAAAACAAAAACTTAAGTCACTGAAATAAGGCCAAAAAAGTATAGTAAATCTGTGTTTACAAGACTTCTGGGTATTGGAGGTTGTAAACTAGAGTTTTTGCTTCAAAATTATGTAAAAATTATGCTGCCTACTCCTTCATATAAAACAATATATTTATTTAGTTTTTGTAAGACACTTTTTGCCAAGAAACACAGTATGCGAGGAGGCGTGAATCACCACTGAAAATGGGCCATTCTCACCTGAGAAGACAAAAGAATTGGATAGTAATGAGCTGAAATGACTTGCATATTAATGAGGCATTCAGTCAGGTAGGCTGTGAAAAAAACTTCTGTGATGTCTCAAGCTCATCATGATATAAAACATACAGAAAAATATTATTACAATATAAAGTAATGGTTTTATATTATACTTTAAAATATAATGTATTTCTGTGATGCAAAGAGTCTGAATATAGGCTTTTATTTTAAAAGCATGCACATTTGGAGAAATATTGGATTCTCATATGCTTAAGTCAATTTTCTATACAGAGGAGATATATATATTTAATATTCATTGTCATTACTATGAGCGCTGGTGTTTTCAATTCATCCTTGAAGTCGGAGGGCGCTCTCTGTGCATTTTTAGTCCACAAATTCATCTAAAAGAAGAAGAGGCTATTCCATGAATGGAGTTTCCAATTCATACTGCAGCCGGAGGGCGCTAAAGAAACAAAAACTCATCTAAAATTCATCTATAGAAGAAAAGAAAACAGGAACTAACTGCATGTCTTCTAGGGCTCGCTAACCATGACTTTTACATCCAGATAAACACTTTTCAAGACAATAAATACATGATTGAGACGATGAATGCATGTATTGCCTCTGAATTTGCGTCTGAATAGTGCTGGCTCCGTGGGCGTGGCCGCATTAGCGGATAATGAGCTGAATCACGGACTTCTGACATGGCTCTCTTTTCATACAGATTACATAAACACAGAAGGTTTGTTTTCGATTTGACTTACATGATTTAAAACCTGACATCTTAACGTTTTTTTAGACATAAGTGTAATTTTTCTGTGATTAGTATTCACTAAGTTACAGTTCATTTTCTGAGAACTATCAGATTGGACTTCGTTCAGAGGGAGAGGAGAAATCACGCATCATGTTAGTTTTCTTTATTTTACAAAAAGCACAACATTGTGTTTTTACTCTGAGTGTATAAAAATAAAAGAAGATATTCTATAGTTTCAATTGATATATTACTTATGTCTCTATGACAAAAAATGACGGAGTATTTTAAGTCTGTTTTGCAGCAATGTGAAAAAAAACCTGCAAAACGCGCCGGCGCGTTTTCAGACCTCAGAGTGTTAAAATATTATCCATAAACTCTCTCTCTCTTATCCTTGTATTATTACCACAGAAACACTCGTTACAACTAACAGTAAACAAATATATAAAGACCTTATGCCTTTCGGGTGGTGCTTAATAAACTTTATACCCGTAAATAAGCTCAGATGAACTGTAATAAAGTGCTAAGGGCACTTTCATTACTGCCGTATTTAGTGTCACTCTGGAGACTGTAAGATGGATCACGAACAGTTTTAAGTTGTATATCCTCCTTGAGTAGCACATTTTTAGCACAGTCTCTGTTTCATATTGTCCCTTTGTATTGATATTCGTTCACAAAGCAGTCCGGTGTGAAATGATTCGCACAGACATACACGAATTTCGGCAGAACTGAGGGAGCATTTTCCTGGAAAACCAAGTTAATCCACCTTGTTTTCAGCAGCTCAGATTTAGGGAGTAAATGAAGAGAGCTATGTGGATTAATCCATCCAGCTACAGAACGACCTGACGCTCGGGAGACATTCTCATCAGTGCAGCAATGGCGGACTCGCTGTAAACAATGCGCTCAGGGCGGTTCTATGTTCAAACCTAGGTGTCTGTCAACACTGTGGGTGGGGCATGTGGCTTTTGTGACGTCACACTGCCAGGGATCTGGAAACGGCTTGTTCTGAGACACTGCTTATGATTTATGGGCATTAAAAAAAAAGGCGTGGGTGGATTTTTATCACTATAGGGTTGTTGTGTACACACACTGCCAACACACATTTATGTCCAAACACCAGGCAAAAGTGAATTTTGCATAATAGGTCCCCTTTAAAGTCTTCCTTTCTTCATTCCTCCTCATCGTGAATGTTTATCCACCATGGCACGTGACAGAAGAACCGACTGTTACAAACACCATCCTGGCTGAGGACCGCCTCTGGGGATCTGTCCATTGCTATCCTCCAGCAAATCCCCAAGTCCTCAGTGCAGTGATGAGGATGGCCGCCACTCCAGAGCCTCGTCGCAAGATGGCCGCCGCTCCTGAGCCTCGACCCAAGATGGCCGTCGCCACGCCTGAGCCCTCAGCTTTAATGGTCTCCACACTTGTACCTTTAGGCCTTTTAGGCCCATGACCAGAGTCCAGAGGCGACTCTCTCCTTCGTCCCGAGTCCAGAGGCGACTCTCTCCTTTGTCCCGAGTCCAGTGGCGACTCATTCCTTCATCCCGAGTCCAGAGGCAACTCCCTCCTTCGTCCCGAGTCCAGAGGTAACTCCCTCCTTCCTCCAGAGGCAACACCCTCCATCGTCCCGAGATGGATCTCACCCCTGAGCCCGCTCTAGCCCATGAGCCCACGCCAGTTTTTGTATTCGCTCCTTTCCCAGAGTACATCATAGTGCCTGTCTTGGCACTTACATTTGTGTGTGTTTGGGCCACCCATACAATGACTCGAGCCCCTGACCAGTGTCCAGTGATGGCTCCAGCCCCTGAGCAGCGTCCAGTGATGGCTCCAGTCCCCGAGTCTGCTCCAGACTCAGCTCCTGTCCCAGAGTCAGCTCCGGGCTCTGCTCTAGACTCTGTTCCAGTCCCAGAGTCAGCTCCAGACTCCGGTCCAGTCTCTGAGCCCACTCCAGTCCCTAAGCCAACTTCAACCCACAAGCCAGCTCCAGCCCACAAGCTTGAGATCAGTGTGGCTGGGCCAAAGGTCAAGGCCACGGAGCCCGACCCGCCATGGCCTCCCGAAGGGCCTGATCCACCATGGCCCCCGGAACTGCCTACACCACCATGGCCCCCTGAACTGTCAGCGCCACCCTGGCCACACTGAGTTACCGGCGCCGCCCTGGACACCTGCATGGCCGGGGCCACCCTGGATGCATCCTAGCCGGTCTGCTCCCCTCCCCGGTTGGACTCTTTTGAGGCGCGAGGTCACGCCTTCCTGGGGAGGGGAGTAATGTCAGGGTTCTGTGTTTATGTTTTCTGTGTCATATGTTTCTTCTCAGTTTTCCCCGCCACTGGTTTGTTTCTATGGTTTCCCAGATATGAGTTCATTGGTCCCAAGCGTGTCTCGTTTATTAGTCTCGTTTGCCCCTTTGTTTGACTTGTATATATTCCCTGTGTTCTCCCTCAGTCTCTGTAGGTTCATGTCCGTATTATACATTTGTGTTTTATGGTGTTACTCTTGTTTCCTAGATTATTATTAAAGTCTTCCTTTCTACATTCCTCCTCATCGTGGGTGTTTATGCACCATGGCACGTGACAAACACATAGTCTGCAGAGTGCTGCCAGCATTGCTGCAAAGGTTGAAGGGGTGGGGGGTCAGCCTGTCAGTGCTCAGACCATACGCCACACACTGCATCAAATTGGTCTGCATGGCTGTCGTCCCAGAAGGAAGCCTCTTCTAAAGATGATGCACAAGAAAGCCCGCAAACAGTTTGCTGAAGACAAGCAGACTAAGGACATGGATTACTGGAACAATGTCCTGTGGTCTGATGAGACCAAGATAAACTTATTTGGTTCAGATGGTGTCAAGCGTGTGTGGCGGCAACCAGGTGAGGTGTACAAAGACAAGGGTGGCTTGCCTACAGTCAAGTATGGTGGTGGGAGTGTCATGGTCTGGGGCTGCATGAGTGCTGCCGGCACTGGGGAGCTACAGTTCATTGAGGGAACCATGAATGAGCAGAGCATGATCCCCTCCCTTCGGAGACTGGGCCGCAGGGCAGTATTCCAACATGATAACAACTGACCACTGCCTTGCTAAAGAAGCTGAGGGTATGGATGGACTGGTGATGGACTGGCCAAGCATGTCTCCAGACCTAAACCTATTGAGCATCTGTGGGGCATCCTCAAACGGAAGGTGGAGGAGCGCAAGGTCTCTAACATCCACCAGCTCCGTGATGTCGTCATGGAGGAGTGGCAGAGGACTCCAGCTGCAACCTGTGAAGCTCTGGTGAACTCCATACCCAAGAGGGTTAAGGCAGTGCTGGAAAATTATGGTGGCCACACAAAATATTGACACTTTGGGCCCAATTTGGACATTTTCACTTAGGGGTGTACTCATTTTTGTGGCCAGCGGATTAGACATTAATGGCTGTGTGTTGAGTTATTTTGAGGGGTCAGCAAATTTACACTGTTATACAAGCTATATACTCACTACTTTACATTGTAGCAAAGTGTCATTTCTTCAGTGTTGTCACATGAAAAGATATAATAAAATATTTACAAAAATGTGAGGGGTGTACTCACTTCTGTGAGATACTGTAGATAAAAATGAATTTTAATAAGATGGGACAAAAAAGACAGCATATACTTTTTTTTTTTTTTATCTAATCAGAAACACTCTCTACCATCTGGAGCCAATAGCCTTGTGGGCAGCACTCTGACATGTAGTGTGGTTGTGCTTTGGGCAACCCGAGTTTGAGTCCCTCAGGGACCTTTCCCAATCCTGCTGCCCTCTGTCTCCCAATTAGTTTACTGTCAGTTCTCTATACTGTCCTATACCAATAAAAAGGCAAAAATCACAATAATAAAATCATAAAAATCTACCTGTGAAAAATTTTGCATGACAGGTCTACAGAGAGAGGTTTTAGAGTAAAACAGCATGAGATTAAGGTGTCACACACTCACTTCCATCAAACATGGCCTTTATGAAGCACAGACCTAATAGTGTCTTACTCAAGCTATAACACAAAACTGGTTCATCACGACAAAAAAAGATTGGAATAGTTTTCTGTGGCAATGTGACAGTTTTTATATTCTTCTCTCAGTTTGTGAGAATATGATGATGGCACTGAAAAGGTAAGTGAAGGAACAAAGTAAATGTCAAGATAGAAGATGAGAGGAGGGAGAGATTACTTTTGCTCATTTTTTGATCTTGCTTTCACTTCTCTCTATTTGTAAAAGACTCACTTGAATGACTCTACCCAAATCAATCAGGTTTCCAAGAAGACTGTGGGATTCACTGACCTCCATGGCAATTAGGAGTAGTCTACTAAAGAACAGGAGAATGGGGACCTGCAAATGGTGTCCACAGGAATACTATAACAGCTACTTTGAAGAGAATAACACTAGTATTCTATTTCTTGCTGCTTCCATCTATGTTATTTCATCTTTTTAACAGCTATGAGCAAAGTTTATAAACATTAACCTCAGAAGAGCTATAACAGCCTCTCATGTCCTGGAAAGTCATTGGTAATGTGCAGAAAATAGACCTTTCATCATGAGATCCATTCTATCAAACTTAGTCAAAAACATCGAAAAAATATTCAAAGTTGAACAATTCTCATTCACAAAGTTATACACAATAATCTTGCATCTTGTTTATTAAAGGTGAAGTATGTCGTTTCTGTGACACTAGTAGCACCTAGCAGATTTACAAATATAAAGCATATTTCAAACAACATAGCAAACACCCCTTTCATGCGTCATGCCTACCCAACTCAAATATCACAAATACAGCTCTAACAGGTGCTTTTAAAGCTATGTTTCAACAGGTAAATGTATGCTACTTTCAAAAAATGTACAACATATTAGGAATACTTTTAGCTGTATTGCTATGTGTCATGAGAAAGCAATTCAGTAGACTAACACTTGTCTAGAGTGAACCTGAGCGTCTCACTAATAAACCCATTAATAATCCAATGTATCTGCACTGGGTGCATTCTTTGACGACGCACCACAACTGTTTGAGCCTGTCTACACTATACACATCAAAGTAAACATTATAACTGGTATATCTGTCTTTCAGAACGGGTGCATGATGATGCTGTATAGCAGTGGATTTCAATCCTGGTCCTGGGACTTACCACTCTGCATATTTTGTATGTCTCTTTTATCTGACACACTTAATTCAGTTCATAAAGCTCTCATCTAATGAGCTGATGACCAGAACCAGGTGTGTTAAATAAGGGAGACATAGATAATGTGCAGAGCGGTGGGTCCCCAGGACCACTGCTGTATGGTACTGAAAACAACTGATGTATGGTTTTGAAATGTCCATTGTAGCGTGTAACATCGCAATGGCCAATTTGCTTTGAAGTGTTCATGACCTGTTTAATCTTTGAAGGTCTAAATGCAGTGAATTTTGCCTTAAACTTCTGTTACCGAAGCTAATCTTCTTTTCCCCTGTAATGTGACAGCCATTCGAAAGAGACAAGAATTTGGTATTTGTGTGATGAACAAAAAACAGTGGGTAAGTTGTAATTGAGATCTCTTTTGTCTCCTTGCGCTTGAATGGTTTAAAATCAGGTTTTTTTTCTGAATGTTTTTTTTTAATGTTTAATACTTTGCAATTAATCCAAGAATCATGTGCGCACAATGCAATATCGATGCTAACACGATATATCATGCAGCCCTACTAACTGTAGTCAATGAACAATAAAATGGGTTAAGAATATTTATAAAAAAAAAAAAAAAAAAAAAACCTTGCATACTTCACCTTTAAATATCTGGTCAAATTTAATTACGCAATCAACTGAGAATATGAGTGTAATACTAGTCAGAGCAAAAATGCTACTAATATCCCAGATTCAGTCTGGGTCAGATAAGCACACTGTCTGCTTCTGAATGTGAGAGCCACTCCACTTGAATTGTGGAAATGTTTAAAGATCACTGTGGGTTAAAATGCTCCACTTTGGCACTCGTGCAACACTTGAAACCAATCAATTCACTCTCATTAAAGCACTTAAGCAGGATTATGACCATGTTGCCACTCCACAAGGCATGTAATTGGCTGAACAGTTAGATCAAGTGTGTGAGAGTGAGTCAGAAGCTGTTAAAGTGACAGGTTTGAACCAGATGAGGGTCAGGATTGAGAGACACGTCACCTCTTGTCCTCCTGTCTAAATCTGTGAGGAGTCACACTTCCTCACACATACACAGACAAGAGCTGTATCCTTGGAAGCTGAATAATGTTTCTCTGACTAAGTGACATTATTATGCAACTGGATGGAGTATGAAAGCAATCAGATCCAGAGAAATTGATGAGATCCAGAGAAATGAAAGACTGATTCACAACACACACCTACCCACCCACACCCACAGAAATACTAGGCTTATCAGACAATTGTGTAACACCACAGCAGGATGGATGCTCAACTGAAGAGGGTGTGATATGAACATTAGCATTCTACATCACACAAAAATAATGAAATAATAATAACAAAGCATAACAGAAAGAAAAAAAAAAGTTTATGAAACAATATGACTATTAAAAAAAAAAAAAAAACTTAAAAATATTGTACTACTAACCCCTGTACATCTCCAGCCAGTGTTAAAAAAACATTTTAGGGTTCCACAGTAGCGCTTACAATGACATCTGCAGTGCTGAATTAGGCTTATACCTGCTGGACATTGAGATCCAGAAGAGATGTGTTCAATTCTGGCATCACCTCCATCAGTCTGATCCTGATTCATTTCAATATAAAGCCCTCCTTGCCAAAGAAACCTCACCAGAATCTCATCCTCCAAACACACTTGCTCTTCAACTAGTTCATGAAACTCAATTCCTGACTGACTACAGCTACAAACCTAAAACCATTGTTAAAGAAATTGATTAAAACAAACAAACAAACAATTTGTGCTTCAATGTTACTCAACCATTAATATAACCACTAAATTGGCAAATGATCTATTAATTTAACAATTTAATGAAAGAAAAATCCTCTCCAAATACAGATTAAGTGACGATCTAGAAATAGAGAGAGGAAGACGTCACATGGACACAGAGACAGCAGAGAATCTAGATTGACAGCAAACAGTGGAAGGGAAACCCTTCCTTCTCATCTGTCCTAAATATTACAAAGCAAGAGAAACATTTCTTCCCAGATTTGAAGCACTAATTCCATCATTCATTGAACTTAGTGATACTGAGAAAATGCCCTTCATACATGATGATGACTGCACAGATGTTTCCTGGAGAGAACCACTTTATTTCAGATCGATTTAATTTATTTGATTATTATTTACTATGTCACATATGACAATCCATATGTATGTTTTTTTTTTCTAATTATATATTATGATAATGTTTTGCCAACATTGTGCTATACAGTCATGCTAATAAATCTCATTTGAAACTGAAAATTGAAATTCAAAAACTGAAACTGATTAATACAAAATTGATACAACTGAGAGCATTACTACAGAATGTGTGTTCATATGTTTGTACAGTAATTTTACAATAGCTTCAAATGTGGCAATCAGAATTAGGAACTGTTTGTTTTTTAAGCCATTTTTTACTGGACTCACTATTTATATTCAATTAATCCTAAGATTAATATGTCAGGTACAGCAGCATTATATTGAGTACACACAAGAACACATGCGTGCATTAACACAAACATTCAATAACACTTGCTGTAAGATATTTCACATGACATTTAGAAGAAAAGTTCTGCTACAGCAGATAAATAAACAAACAATTACAAAATATAGCTTAAAAGATGTAGCACAAGATAATGCAGTTATTCTTATATAATGCATTATATAAATGCAGTAATACATTATTCTAATCGCGATATAGACTAGTGTCTGTGAATATTAAGCTGCAAAAAGACCATTTAAATATGAATCCAACATGTTCTGTGTGTCTCTGTATGAATGTCGCAGTTTCGTTTACTACACATAACTTACGTTAATAAATATGCCATATTGGCTTTCCCCAAACTATATTGATATTCTGAGATGAGTGAAATTGACTGAAATATGTAATAAATATTGAAATAAAATGTGTTAGCAACGTATTAAATTGCAAATTAATTAGCCACTATGTGAAGTGCCACATCAGCTTTTGTTCACAATGAATGATGAAAATTCAGCTTTGCATCACAGAAATAAATATTTTAAAGTAAATTCAAATAGAAAACCGTTATTTTAAATTTCAATAATATTTTGCAATATTGTTTTTTTTTTTATCAAATAAATGCAGACTTGATGAGCATGAGACGCTGTTCAAAAACATTAAATATTGTGTGTGTCCAATCTTTTGATCGGTACTGTATATAATTTACATTTATATAATAGTCCTATACAAAATTTTCTTCACATGATGTGCAAAAATACGTGCATGCATGAGATCACAAAAATTCATGTTTTCTGTTAAGAGTGGACATTATATTAACGTTAATACAATAGTTGATATCATTAGTTATCAGCATGCTCACAGAGGGTTTTTTCTTTTATTTTACAGATTTGAGAATCATAGTGACCAGATATTGGCCCACTGAAATAGGCATTTGATTATGTTTTTCTTATTCAACAGGGCTTACAGAAATTCTAGGCTACCTGTGCAGCAGCAGTAGGCTATATCAAATTCAGATCGGAATGTTTGTGAATATTTAACAGCAGCCATGCGACATTCTACAAGTATTGCCACAGAAACTGTTTCACCGTTTGAATCACTCTGCTATCAGCATTCTCACAGTGAGTGTCATGGCAGCTGAGCAAACCCACCATATTTTTATAGATACTACTGTTATTTTGTAACGTAATGTAGTTTTAGGAGGGTTTTTTTTTTTTTTTTTTTTTTTTTTTAGGTGAGAATATAGTTGTTTAGACCTCAGATATGCGATTTATATGTAAACATAGTGCCTATTTGAAAAATTGTTAAGACACTTTCGGAGATGTGAGCTCCAGGCAGTCAGCAACCATTCAGCGCTCATGTACCCACAGAGAACAGCTTCATCTCGGCCAGTCCTTTGGGAATTATGTAGATAGTGTTTAAACATGAGGTATAATTCGTTTTGGGTATATCAAGCAGGCAATCTTCGGTCTTATTAATCTATTACTTGTTCCAAAGCTAATAGATTTGGCTAAAGGGCTATATTAAGTTTCATAACTTTGTATGAAACTTAATATAGCCTTGGTATTGAGAAAGTCCATTAGTGATTTTGACTTTAGTGAAAGTTACATTAATACACCACCGCAGGCGGTAGATCCTTCTCCTATTTGGCACCTACTCTGGAACAATCTTCATAGCATTGTTCGGGAAGCAGACACACTCTGCCAGTTTAAATCTAGACTAAAAACGCATCTTTTTAACCTGGGATACACATAACACATTATCAATTTATATTTTCAAATCACCAGATGTGCTCGTTACATGGCATCTACGCTAATATTAGTCTCTCTGTTTACCCCGAGGTTTACCGTAGTCAGCCGGATCCGGGCCGTATCCAGGTGAGATCGAGGACCTGTGCCTTGACACAACCACAATGCAGCCCTGAAGTGTCAGCAGAGATAGATTCAACTAGATCACCCACTGTGAAGGCCTCATCGACAACAGCCAGTGGCACAGTTCCTCAACAAACCGTCCATACCAGCGTGATGAATACAATCCTCAACTGGATGGAACTGGAATAAATACTTTGACTGTTGCGATCCCATCCGACTTATGATAGCTGCCTGAATCATAATAAAGCACTGTTCGCCAGAGGCAGTTACTTATTTAGAGTCTTTTTTTTCATATTTACATATTAATTTAAGAAATTTTCATTTCACTTAATTTCAATTTCAAATTCATTTACTCAACCTCATGGTCCAAATGTTTGTGTAAAAACTTCCATGTTGAATCAAAAAAAATATTTCTTTCTGAATCTACATTTTGTCTATTTGTCTATTTGATGCTTTACAGAATAATGACTTCAAATTATCTTTTAGGATTAATTTCTCAGCCAAAATTGATGTGCATTCTCAGCCAAAACTAATTATATATATATATATATATATATATATACACACATATATATACACATATATATATACATATATATATACACATATATATTATATACACAACAGTTCTGTCTGGTTCTCGAATCTGATTGGCTGATAGCCGTGCGATATTTCAGTGATAACAGCACTCCTCCTACCTTTTCACCGTTTGTATCACTCCGCTTGAAGTGACCGTCATGGCGGACAAGCAAATCCACTGTAATTTTTGAGAATACTACTTGTTGTACCACGAACTGTAGTTTTAATAGTTTTTTAGATGAGAATGTAGTTGTTTAGACCTGAAATATGTCATTCATATTTAATAATGGCGCCTATTTTACAATTTGTTTTGACGTTTTCGGAGATGTGAGCTCCAGGGCGTCAGCGGCCGTTCAGGGGTCATGTATACGCCGAGAACTGCTTCATCTTGGCCAGTGCTTCGGGGATTTACCACTGGCACTTATAGTGGTTAAACATGAGACATAATTCAATTTGAGTACATAAAACGGGCAATCTTTGGTCTTATTAATCTATTATTTGTTCCAGAGCAAGTCGAATTGTGCTATGTTAAATTTGATAATAATTAATGTTACCTTACATCCTTTATATAGCATATTGGCTACAACTAGATGGGAAATATCATACGAAGACTCTTCTCCGCTCTTCAAGTAAAACATTAAACTTTATAGATAGTGTTTTTTGAGTAAAGAAAACGCTTTACATTTTTTTTTCAAACAGATCTTTATTTACCTTTGCATTGCATAGATGAGATGACCAAACTGTGTGCGCACTTCACAAGCATTTATGAGCTTTGACTGACAGTTTGAGGATCCAATGGAGTTACGAGGTTTTGTCACAAGCTTTTTGAAATGCTCTTCATTCGTAAAAACCGACATACAAGCGTAAAGGGTGACCTATAGTTTTTTTTTTTTTTTTAATAAAGTTATTAGTGCTTCACGTTTGACTGAACTGTACAATTGTGTTTATTTGTTGTTCAATAAATATTATTTTATATAAATATGTCCATTAGTGCGTAATATGGATTGAATGAAAGTTACATTAATACGCCATTAGATGGCGGCAACACTTTACAGGAGAATGAGTTTGTCAGTCACTAGAGACTTTTAAATTGAAAGGAACTTTTGCAAAGGAAGTTGTTTTTGCGCTGTGGTGTTATGGATGTTTTGGAAAATTGCTGTAAAAAAAAAGGACAAATACAAGATCGCTTTCCTCTGCGGACATTCAAATGGACTTTTATAATGGATATAATATTATGGAGATCAACTTGAAGAATGAATGTAATGCAATATATCAGACAGGTAATACTCTCTCAGGCGATCTCTCTCTCTCTCTCTCTCTCATACTGTACAAAATTCAATGAGTTTCAATGAAGCGACTCAACGTCCCTTCGTTACTAGTTCTAAAGTGACGTTTTAGAATTAGTAACGGAGGCGTTTAGTTATATATATACATATATATATATACATATATATATATATATATATATATATATATATATATATATTTTTTTTTTTTTTTTTTTGTTTTTTTTTTTGTTTTGTTTTTTTTTTCATAGTTTTCTCTCAGTTTTCTTTCTAAGTATTCTGTGGAACTCATTCTCACCTCTGGTGGTGGGGTAGTGTCACAGAACACAGACTCAGGAGAACGGTGAGTACAAAGATGAAACAGTTTATTATCCAACAGAGTGAACTTATAATGCAAGTTATGCAAATCACAACAACCAGAGTGGATGTAGATAGAAACAGTCCAGACAGGCAAGGGCACCACACACACCTTGATGGTTGCTGATGATAATGTCTCTTATCATTGCAGGAGTTGAGCAGACAATAATGGAGGAGAGGGGAATCCAGAGTAGCAGGAACAAACAAATGAATGGGGCACAGGGAGAGAATACAGGTAAGTCGATCCAGGTGAGTAGTAAGCAACAATATACATAGTCCAAGTTAGTAAGGACGAGACCAGACAAAGCCTGCGTGTGGTGCTGGCTTTTATGGAGAGTTGATGAGGATGATGGCAGACAGGTGTGTAATTGGGAAGTGTGTGCAGGTGATTATCAGGGAGGATTGTGGGAAATGTAGTGCACAACAGGAAACAGGCATGGGTGTGTCTCAATCAGCTCCCTAGTTCAGTAGTCAGGGCACTGACCAGGGAGTCGGCCATTTTAAGGGCTGTCTCAATCACAGAATCCTTCCAGGGCACTGAAACATTCGCACTCTAAAAAGTCCCACAATGCACCATGAAAACCAGGGAGCATCAATGCTCACTATGCTCCCTTAACGGAAGTTCTGAAGCACGAAACTTGAATCACGAAACTTGAATCACTTGAGCCAACTCACTACACATAACGATACACGATAGATGTTTTTAAAAATACAAACCATTATTTTATTTTATTTCAGCATAAATATTAGGGGTGTAACAATATATCGCAGTACGATATTTCGCGATGCAAAAATGTTACATATGCATCGTAGAGTGATGCCGATACTTTTATGATATGACGGCAGTCTAATCTTATTGGTTGAGCTGCCGACGTGACCAACTCTGCAACGTGGAGGCGTCAATGAGAGAAGCCGGGTTGTCACCGCATATAAGGGTGTGTCTCAATCAGCTCTCTAGTTCAGTAAGTGTTTTGCGCACACATCGAATCTTGCAAGCAGGTTTAAACGTTTCTCGCGACAGTCTCTTGCTTGGTCGCGTGAGAAAAGTCGTGGCTTTCTTTCACCGCAGTGCCACAGCAACATCTGTGCTCACAGAAAAGCAAAAGATGCTTGCGATGCTCTGCTTTAAGAAGTTCTGTGGGGCCGTTCACATATTGCGTCTTTTCCGGGTGCAAGTCAGTTATTTCAAATGTAGTCACGCGGCAAGCGTGCTCATAATGGAAGCAACGTGGACGCGACGCACATGCGGTGCGTTTTCCAGGCGCATTGAGATGAAAAATTATCAACTTTTCAGAATGCCGCAAGCGCACCGTAGGCCATGTGACAAGAACCAACCGATCAGCTATGGCCTTTCCGTAACAAAACTGAAATCTCAGCTGAACAGCTGTACAGGGTGGTTTTTACAATGTACTTTAAATAACATTACAAGTAATGTCAGAAAACATCAGCTCTGCTATTGTTCATAAATACCACTAGTGATGTTGTACAATGAGGACGTTGTCACCTCGCCAGAAATAGAGTCATAAGCGTCCCAATGTGTAGTGAACCAGCATCCTTTTACTGTCCATACCAGTGCCGAATTCGTGTACATGATATACTTATTCACCAGCTCAGGAGCTAGGGAGCTGATTGAGATACAACCATGGTGACTGGTGATCCTGACAGTTAGAGGGTATGTGCTCCCCATATGGCTTAATTAAGAAGGAAATTTGTCATCTCTTTTGACAAATGATCTTCCCTATATCTCCTCTTGAGTACAGACTTAGTTATTACTGCGGGGCACTGCAATGTGTGTGTAAATGTGTGTGAAATAATGAGGTGATAAGAAAGGTGTGCTACAAGTGTGTGTGTTTGAGTAATAATGCTGTTGACGCTGCTTTTTATGGTGACACAGTGTAGGGATCGACCGATATGCATTTTTCAGGGCCGATGCCGATACCGATTATTACAGATCAAGGAGACCGATAACCGATATTTTGAACCGATATGTGTCTAGTGTAAAAATGAAAATATATTTTATATATTATATATATATATATATATATATATATATATATGGATATTTTACTACAGCTAAACAGCTTAGGGAAAGGGAAGTATTGGCATCAATAATTACATGTTAGAAATGTGCAAGCTTAACCTCTCATAATTATTTTCTGATGACTAAACATAGCCTAAATAATAGAGGTGATAAGAGAGCTCGCGCTTGATGCCCTTTCAGCTCTTCAAAATTGCATAATGGTAATTCTGAATCTGTATGATAAATTATTTTGCAATCATGTTAGAATAAAGCAATATTTCTCCAAATATGCGCAATTTTTTTTGACTAAGAGCCCTAACGGAACGGACGCTGTTCAGTGAAGCTATGTGAACAACACAAAAAAAAAACGCAGCAGACGTGAGTGAATTCATTCGTGTTGATAATCTATTCACAATATAACGTTAAGTTGGCCGAATGGTGAGAGAAGTAGGTTTTAGTTTCACTATCTCAGCACTGATGTGATGATCCGTTAAAGCATATCACTGCAATGACGGACATTGACCGGGAATTCACAGTATAATAACTGAACGGGGCTTGTCATCATAAATCGATTATATTTAGGTGTTTTGCAACTTCAGTGTAGTGATTTATTGCAACTTCAGGAACGTTTACTGCATTCTTACCTTCGAGAGATAACTTATTGATGTGTGATGATGATCACTGAAGCAGCTCCTGTGCTTTCGGTGTGAGAGCGGAACATTTTCCAGCCGCGCCAGCCGTATTGATTGGCCAGGCTCGTGACTCCCAACAAATCAGACGGACGATGGGCGGGGCTTAGTCTAGGCCACAGAGCGGTGCACTCTGACTGAGGTGGCTGGATCAGTGCCAGATCGCGCATTTCAAAATAAAATGGTTTTATCGGCAAATCGGTTTTGAAAATGGCCGATGCCGATAACAATAAAAATGCTTAATATCGGCGCCGATAATCGGTCGACCCCTAACACAGTGTAACATTTGTGTTTTGTTTGTGTATATGTGTGTGCTTGTCCTCATTTAGAGAGCAACGAGTATTGTGTTCTGGACTAAAACACTGGCACATCGCAATCCCAGAGGACCTAGGCAGGTTATATGTCTTTAGAAACATTGTGACTGTGAACAAACTTGAACCACAGGGGCATATTCAACTGTGCCCCCCTACAGCTTTACTTTTATAAATAATGGCCCGTATAAAAGAGTTTATTAAAATTTTAAGTGGCTGAGGGACTATTTGAGACTGTTATCAGAACTATAAACAGAAATTCCCACTAAGGTTGCTTGGACAAGACACTTAATTCAGAATAGGACGCAACCAGTCTCAGATTATTAGACATATCATTTAAGTGCTCTATACTACTAGAGTAAAATAGAAGGACTCTTTAGGTGAGATTTAGTGAAAGTGATGTGACGTGTAGCCAAGTATGATGTCCCATACTCAGAATTTGTGCTCTGCATTTCACCCATCCAAGTGCACACACACAGCAGTGAGTATTGTACACACACACACACACACACACACACACACACCGTGAACAAACACCTGGAGTAGTGGGCCGCCATTTTTTGCTGTGGCGGTTAGGTGCCTTGCTCAAAGGCACCTCAGTTGTGCATAATGAGAGTGGAAGAGAGCACTGTTAATTCACTCCCCCCACCTATATTTCCTGCCGGTACAAAGACTCGAACCCACAACCTTTGTGTTACAAGTCTGACTCTCTAACCATTAGTTTAGTTAGCTATATATCCTAGTTTCTGCTTTAACCAGCAGTGACAGTGACAGACAAAACATCCTCATGATTATTGAACATAAGGCAAGGAGAGACTGATTGTGAAACATCAAATACTGACAAATCCTTCAAGTTCTACAAGGAAAAGTGTGCATAAAAAGGATGCTGTTTGGAGAATCTTCATGGAATTCTGAAAATATGTGTTTTATGCTCTTTAGATATGCAGTACATTACAGAAGAACAGACAAAAGGAGAGAACTTGTCCACACACTGTTCTGATTGGCTGCACCAGTTTTGTTGCTTCACATGGCATTTTGGCTTTAACCCTCAGGGGTCTGAGGATTTTTGGGGCCCTGGAGAAATTTTGACATGCCCTGACATTTGTGCTTTTTTCAGTTGTTCATAAACATATTAATGACAAAAGTGTCATTACACTGTATTCAGCACAAACTAGGCTACAATAATATGTGAGGAACATGTATGTACATGTTTGTGTTTTTGAAGGAATAACGTTTATGTGTGGTTATTGAAAAAACAAAAAACTTAAGTCACTGAAATAAGGCCAAAAAATATATTAAAACTGTGTTCACAAGGATTCTGGGTATTGGAGGTTGTAGACTAGAGTTTTTGCTTCAGAATGAAGTAAAAATTATCCTTCCTACTCCTTCATATAAAACAATAGAGAGATTTAAATTTTCTAAGACACTTTTGGTCAAGAAACACAGTATGCATGGGGGCGTGAATCTGCATGAATAATGGGTGATTCTCACCTGAGAAGACAAAAGAATTGAATAATAATGACCTGAAATGACTTGCATATTAATGAGGCCTTTCAGTCAGGTAGGCTGTGAAAAAACCCTCTGTGATCATGCTGATAACAGGATTAAAGTCCACTCAGGACAAAAAAAACATGATTTTTGTGATCTCATGCATGCACGTATTATTGCACATGATATGAAGAAAATTTTGTATAGGCCTATGTTAAATTACAGTACCAGTCAAAAGATTGAACACATTGCCATTATAATGTTTTTAAAAGAAGTCTCAAGTCTCTAACCAAATAATGGTTTTCTATTTTAATATACTTTAAAATATAATGTATTTCTGTGATGCAAAGCGTCTGAACATTCCTACCTCTAGGGCATTTCATATAGGCTACTATATTTGTTATATTATAGAGCCTAAATGTTGATGTGCAGTTGACAAACTATACATCATTAAAAAGATCTAAGACTCAAGCTTCACATTTTGACTCTTAAAATCTTATATTGACCATAATTTCTTAATATGCTTAAAAGCATACACATTTGGAGAAATATGATGGATTCTCATATGTTTATATCAATTTCTATACAGAGGAGTAATATTTAATTCTATTTTTGTCATCATTATGAGCGCTGGATGCTGTGTTTTTAATTCATACTTCAGCCGGAGGGCGCTCTGCCCCTTTTGTCCACAAATGCCTCAGTAAAAGAAGAGGCATATCATGTGACAATCAAGGAACTAACAGAGGCAAGAGATCGCTAAATATGGCTATTCAAAACACTTTTGAAGACAATAAATACACGATTGAGATGACGAATGCATGTATTGACTGAATTTGCGTCTGAATAGCGCTCGCTCCGTGGGCGTGGCCGCATTAGCGGATAATGAGCTGAATCACAGACTTCTGACATGGCTCTCTTTTCATACAGATTACATAAACACAGAAGGTTTGTTTTCGATTTGACTTGCATGTTTTAAAACCTGACATCTTAACGTTTTTTTAGACATAAGTGTAAATGTTTTGTGATTAGTATTCACTAAGTTACAGTTCATTTTCTGAGAACTATCAGATTGGACTTCGTTTAGAGGGAGACGAGAGATCACGCATCATGTTAGTTTTCTTTATTTTACAAAAAGCACAACATTGTGTTTTTACTCTGAGTGTACACAAATGAAAGAAGATATTCAACAGATTAAAATGGTGTATAACTCTTAATTGTATGTGCAACATTGACGGAGTATTTTGAGTCTCTTTCACACTGATAAGAAAAAAACCACGGTGGTATCGCCGGCGATACCCTCAGACCTCAGAGTGTTAAATGTGGATAGAAAAATTGTTTGACGCTGGAATCTTGTCCCTTTGCACCTGGTTAGGGCAAAGTGTGACTGTGAACACTTTATTTATGGTGCGAAGAACAGATGTTACAGATGTTAGAACTCATATATTGATGTTAAAACTGTCCTGCAGTTCTGTTTCAGCAAAGCTCACTGCAGAGTTCATTCAGAGCACTGTTAACTGTTGCTGTACATTTAGCAGCACATTACTGTAAAAACCTACAGTACAATACTGCATTTTATTATTACAGTACAATACTGTAATTTGTATTGCATTCTGGGAAATTTTGTTTGAGTGGGAACATTTTACAGTATATTTTATTGTTGCTGTAACCTAGCTGTAACTTGGCTGTAATATGCCAGGCAATAATGCAGGATTGCTGTAAACAGCGCCCCCTGACTGACGTCAGAATACAACTGCAGCAGCTCACTCACGAATATCTGGATGTCTCACTCGGTGGATATCTGGAAGTTTGGTAAGTTAATTTTACATTTTATAATTAGGTTTTAGGATTTTACGCTATAGTGTACATAGCTTGTGAAATGACGGTGGAAGTTCAGCCAGCGAACGCTGCAAAAACACCGTTACAGAGTTAACTTAGGTGTCATCCCGCTGTTTCCCACTTGTCCCGACATTTTCATTTCTAACTCGGTGAATTACACCTGGTTTATTTTGACCAAACTAGACCTTGTGATTGTTCAAACGATGAAAAGACAAATCAAGATGGTTTTCGTGAGTTTTATTTTGTTTCTGTCAAGTTTGAATGTAGTGTGTTTTACGATGGTCTGTGAGGTAAAGTGACTGCATTTCCTAATAGAGTCTGATAGGTTTAGGGCTGTGACGGTGGCAAATTTTTACTACCGCGGTGGTAAATCAGAGGGAGGGGTTTGGTTTCATATATTATATATTATATATATATATATATATATATATATATATATATATGAGAGGTTGCGTTAGACTTGCGTTTCGCCGTCATTTTGATGGAGAGGATTGTAAAAAAAAAATCCATCATAATCAATTACCCGTCATTTTAATTTTTATTTTTTAATGATAAGACATTTAAAAGCTTCTGATTTCGTCCACATTTTCATTTTTATTCACAAACTTACATGATAAGCAAATAGGCATAGGCTATGCATTTATTTATATTATAAAAAGAAAGTTGATCAAAGACTGTCACTTTTCAGTTTTCATCTTGAACACTTGTCACGGATTGTGAGTGAATGCGATCATCCTTTCCTCTTTACTACTGTACAGAACGAAATAAACATGAATGAAAATAAAAAAAAATATGTTGAAAGATACAGTAGCTTACCGAAATCTGTATCACGCCAGTCATCAGTGTTGCAAACAATATCACGTAACATTATACCTCAGAAAAGCCATTCGTTGACCATAAACTTATAGTCAGCAAGAAAAATAACAAAACTTAATTATGTAAGTAAGCATAAGTAACTTTATTATTATAAAATTGACTTAAACTAGGGTGTTCGTCTGTGTAATCAAGCGCATTGTTTTCATTTTATTCTGGAGACTGAACTCGCGCTCTGCTGCCACACTGGAGCACGCTCACCACCTACTGGACAGGGGTGGGAATTACAGTTTACAAGCGGTCATGGAGTGGCGCGGTTGTCATGCCAACCGTCACAGCCCTAATCTATGTAGGGATCCTTTCCATAATGTCCGATCCGAGCCTGTCAGCAAGAACTTATTGTATTGTAATAGACGTACATTGACAGTGCTCAAACTGCTAAAAAGATTTGCAGTCTGTTTCCCGGATGACGGCTGCAACGGTCGCTGTCAACACTGGACTTATTTGAATAAGGCCTAAAAATACTTCACTTTCCTTTGCAATGTAAATAGGTGATTTGGGCTTAGAGAAATTGGCTATTGGTACCAGTTTAGCATTTAACTTCATTTCATTTTGGCGGAAGACCCAGTTCTATAGCGTTGTGATTGTAATGACAAATAATGATTAAAAATATGAATAAAGGTAAAAGTTACCAAGGGGACCAAGAGGGTGGTGGAGAGGAAGGTGACGGCCATCAACCCACAAAACTTCAAAATGATGCCTGCACCCACACACACACTTAAAGGGATAGTTGACCCCAAAATGAAAATTCTGTCATCATTTACTCACCTTCAAGTAATTCCAAACCTTTATAAGTTTCTTTCTTCTGCTAAACACAAAAGAAGATATTTTGAAGAATGTTGGTAACCAGACAATTGCCAGCACCCATTGACTCCCATAGTATTTTTTTTTCCCACTATGGAAGTCAATGGTTACCGTCAGCTGTCTGGTTACCAACATTCTTCAAAATATCTTCTTTTGTGTTCAGCAGAAGGAAGAAATTCATACAGGTTTGGAACAACTTGAGGGTGAGTAAATGATGACAGAATTTTCATTTTTGGGTAAACTGTCCCTTTAACAGCTGTTAATACCTGTAAATTGCTGATTCACTGAACATGCAATGGTTTTAAATAAAATGGTTTTAATAGTTTAATTAATTGAATAAAACATATTTTTGACAAGAACATTGTTTGGATTGTCTTTTGATTTGCAGGTATTCTGTCATCATTAATATTACTTCCTATAAATGTATATACTGTAATAACTACATATTATATAATTATAATATTAACATTATTAGTAATTATTTTGAAAATTGCAGTAATATTTAGCAGTAATATATCAATATAGATATTATAGTACACTACTGTATTATTAATTACAGCAGAAGCAGACTAGAAGCAGACTAAAAGTAGATGCAGTAATGCAGTAAAAATGCAGTACAATACTGTTTTGTAGAATTACAGTACTGTTCTTGTATACTGTAAATTGAAATACAGTACAATTACTGTAAATCAAAATACAGTAACTTGCTGGCAACCGTGCTGCCAGTACTGTACTGTAAACATACAAGAAAATTGTTAACAGTGAGTGCGCTGCAGGATTGCTCACTCTACTTACAACTGTTATTATCCTCAGTGAACGCTGTTCTCACATGTTGGAAGAAAACAAGGACTGAATCAGCTCAAGGAATGAACAACATGCAAAAGCAAATAAGGAAATAGCTTATGGAAACAGAACCCAGGACATTTTGACTTCCCACACAGACACAGATTTGAATCCATCTTGTGATTCTCCCTGTTCCATTCTACCTTCTCCTAATTTTTCTCTGTCATCTCTAGTGAGGGCTTGACAATAAGGACTGCTCGATCTCGCAGCGTAAATGTCACTCAGGACAGTTGACGCAACTGTGCTGCATCACAAAAGTTTATCATTTGCATGATGTGTTTTTAAGCCTTTCCAATTTAAATATTCAAGAGCAAGAAGACGCACAATCAAAACTCAATTCAATAGTGTGAGAAGTTTTGTGCGTACATCCAACGTGCACGCCCAGAAAGCCACTTCTCAGACAGCGTTCGATTACCGAACTGAGCTCTCATTTCCATCTTCTTGTGCTCAAATGGACATATTCACACAAAATTACATCAAAAAATGCTGGTCTCGGCAAGTATCCTAGTAAACGTAGTTTGTTTTATCTTAAGTGAACAAACAGTTGAGAAATAAAATGTACGTATAACAGTATATTGGATCTGTGCAACTCTTAAAGTGACAGCAGCCTAGTAAATCTGCTGCTGTCTTTGTTTTAATGTAACAAAGGACAAAGAAAAAAAAAAATCACTCACTGCTCTTGACTTAATAACTTTAGTAACTTTAATAAGGATTAATCCATATTTAATTTATACAGTGAAGACTACGCAGTACTATTTTACATATGATTATTCATTCTCTCTAACTGAAAATGACTGATATACTTACCTGAAAAACATGAAAAGCAGTGTTTATTTCTATTGTATTTGTGGTATTGCTCATAATTCGATTGTTTGTATTTTATTACTGACAGTTTACTTGTTTTTAAAAATATTTTAAATTTATACGAGTTAGTTGTTGGTGTTACAACCTTAATACGGTTATGGGTCAAAAACATGAAAACAATATATATATATATATATATTTTTTTTGATGAACAGAAATATTTTTGGAGAAATATTAATAAATATCCTGATGCATCCGGCATCCGAGCTTTATAATGGCAGTAAGCGTTACCAAAGGAGTATGAGCTGAAGAAAGTGTCTCCATCCACATCCATACATCATAAACTTATTCCACATGGCTCCAGAGAGGTTAATAACGCCTTCTGAAGAGAAGCATGCTTTGTGTAAAAAAAAATATCGGTAACACTTTGGTATGGGGAACACATATTTACTATTAACTATGACTTTTCCCTCAATAAACTCCTAATTTACTGCTTATTAATATAAGGCATTTTTAAGTTTAGGTATTGGGTAGGTAAGAATGTAGATATGGGTCATGCAGAATAAGGCATATGTGCTTAATAATACTAATAACAGCCATATTCTAGTAATATGCATGCTAATAAGCAACTAGTTAAAAGACCCTAAATAAGTGTTACAAAATATCCATATTTAACAAGTTATGAAGTAAATATCTAGCTTCTGCCAGACTGCCTTCCGTATTCAACATACAGTGTAAATCCTTGCAGTTCAAAAAGCTACGCTACATCCTATGCCTTCCCTATACAACTTACGGAAAAGTGTAACTTATGCAACGCCAGTTTACACTTTCTTCTTAACTTTAATATGGAAGGTGTCTGGCGGAAGCTAGATATTTTACTTCAGAACTTGTTAATATGATTTTTTTTTTTTTTTTTTTTTTTTTACACAAACGCATCGTTTTGCTTCAAAAGGCCTTTATTAAACCCCTCAGATGCATGTGGAATGTTTATTATGGACAGATGTGGTGGAGACACTTTCTTCAGCTTATATTCGTTTGGTAATGCTTACTGCCATTATAAAGCTCAGATGCATCAAGATATTTATTATATTTCTCTGATTGTGTTCATCAAAAGAAGAAAGTCATATAACCTAGGACGGCTTGAGGGTGAGTAAAGCTTGGGGTAATTTTCATTTGAAAGTGAACTATCCTTTAAAGCAAGGAAAAGGCAAGCATTTCTCTCTTTTTAAAACACAGACAAATCTAGACGTCTACAAACGAAAGAATG
>JAOTNS010000743.1:0-12680 GCA_028476615.1 Culter alburnus
TATCCAAACTTCGTCCTCTCCAATCATCCTATACCTGCCCTCTAGATCCCATCCCCACACACCTTCTATAAGCCATCGCTCCCACACTTTTACCAGCACTTACACACATTACCAACACATCTCTCCAAACTGGCACTTTCCCTAACACATTCAAACAAGCTCGGGTAACCCCACTGCTTAAGAAACCCACATTAAACACGTCTCTTGTAGACAGCTACAGACCTGTTTCTCTCCTACCATTCATAGGAAAAACACTTGAACGAGTTGTTTTCAACCAGGTGTCATCTTTCCTCTCACAGAGCAACCAATTGGATTTCAATCAATCTGGTTTCAAGAGTGGCCACTCGACTGAGACTGCACTGCTGTCGGTCACTGAATCCTGCGGATTGCAAAGGCTGATTCCAAATCATCAGTCCTCATTCTGCTCGATCTATCAGCTGCCTTTGACACAGTGAATCATCAGATCCTCCTGTCCACCCTCTCATCACTGGGCATCACAGGTACTCCACTTCTCTGGTTTGAATCCTATCTCACAGGAAGGTCTTCAGGGTTGCCTGGAGAGGGGAGGTATCCAAAGCTCATCAGCTGACCACGGGTGTTCCTCAGGGTTCAGTTCTTGGACCCCTCCTCTTCTCCATTTACACTACATCACTTGGTCCCATCAGTCAGGCACATGGTTTCTCCTACCATTGCTATGCTGATGACACACAACTCTTCCTTTCATTCCATCCACGATCCCACAGTAGCTGCTCGAATCTCAAGCTGTCTGGCGGACATCTCGGCATGGATGAAAGAACATCATCTACAGCTCAACCTGGCTAAGACTGAGCTTCTTGTCTTCCCTGCCACTCGACTCTAAATCACGATTTCAGCATCCACTAGGCACATCCTCAATTACCCCATCAAATTCGGCCAGAAATCTTGGAGTAATCCTTGATGATCAACTGACCTTCAAAGACCACATTGCAATGACAGCTCGGTCATGCAGATTTGCACTATACAACATCAGGAAAATCAGGCCCTTTCTAACAGAACATGCAACACAACTTCTGGTCCAGGCTCTGGTCATTTCTAGGCTTGATTACTGCAATGCACTTCTGGCTGGACTGCCATCATGCACAATCAAGCCTCTACAAATGATTCAGAACGCAGCAGCACGTCTCGTCTTCAACGAGCCCAAAGAGCCCCCCACGTCACGCCTCTCTTCATCTCTCTTCACTGGCTACCACTTGCTTCTCGCATCAAATTCAAGGCGTTGACGCTTGCTTACAGATCTACCACAGGCTCAGCACCCTCCTACTTCCACTCACTCTTACGAGTCTACACTCCTACCAGAAACCTGCGCTCATTAAAGGAGCGAAGGCTTGTGGTACCATCACAGAGAGGCACAAAATCACTTTCCAGAACATTCTCATTCACTGTCCCTTGCTGGTGGAATGATCTTCCTGCCTTCATCCGGAATGCGGAATCCCTGGCAATATTCAAAAGACAGCTGAAAACCCATCTCTTTCGTGAGCACTTAACCTCATCATAAAAAAAAAAAAAAAAAAAAAACTTCTTATTCCTACCCTTTCACTTCCTCTAATCCCTCTCTATTGTAGTTTTAGGATAATCTGAGCACTGCCTATAACTTGGATTATGAGCACTTCTTGTCTATTTGCCTCGTCATAACGACTCGCTTGTTGTATTCCTCACTTGTAAGTCGCTTTGGATAAAAGCGTCTGCCAAATGAATAAATGTAAATGTAAATGTAAACCTGATACCTTTCTGTACATCTGGACTAACCATAGATCGTCGTCCATGCCCAGACAGTTACCCGCTGGCAAAACTATACATCGCTCTTTAATTTATCTCACTGATGCCCAACAACGTACTGCTACCTTGAATTCCCTGCATCGTCATTTTGCGCTTCTGAACTGTCGATCAATATTGGACAAAGCCCCTTATCTCAATGAAATTATCACTGACAATAAGCTTGACATTTTTCTTCTCACTGAAACTTGGCAAGATCCGGATGATTTTCTGCAGTTGAATCTTCTCGCACCGAAGGATATAAGTATCTGTCCAGACCTCGTCTGCATGGTAAAGGGGGTGGTCTCGCTGTCATTTATCGTGACAATCTCAGACTCACGCAACTTCATTTTCATGATACCAATTAATTTGAATATATGGTATTGAAGGCTGATTCTCTTATAATTATCTTGCTCTATTGTCCTCCTAAAGCCCTGTCCAACTTTTTTTCTGAACTCAGTGAACTGTTAACCCTTGCCTGTTCATTGTCATTTCCCATTCTCCTGCTTGGTGACTTCAATATTCATGTCGATACTGTTTGCTCTAATCAATTAATGTCTGTTTTTATTCTGACTCAGCATGTCCATTTTCCTACCCATACTCCTTGATCTGATATGTACATCAAGGGTTGATATCTGTTCCATCTCTTCTTCTGACACTGGTATCCCTGATCACAAACTTTTTGATTTAGCTTAAGTCTGCCTATGCATAAGAAATGCCTTAAAACTGTTATTTCATACCGCAATCTGAAAGCTATTGATACTGCATCATTCTGTAGCTCTATTGTTTCTTCTAACCTTTCAGATGTCTTTGATATTTCTTCTCCCTCCACGATATTATCTAACTATCACTCCATAATTTCTGAAATCTCACAGCAGCATGCTCCTATTAAGACCAGAAGTGTCCCTTCTTCCCACTCTTCTCCTTGGTATACCCCTGAGCTCCATGTTCTTAAGGCTACTGGTAGACGGCTTGAGCGTCTCTACAGAAAAAACGGTCTTACTGTACATTATTTAGCTTTTCTTGATCATTTCAAAATATACAAATCTGCTCTCCTCTCAGCTCACTATAGTTTTGTCTCTGCCACAATTAATAAATCAAGTAACAGGCCAAAAGCATTATTCAATACAATAAATAAGCTTACTAAACCTCCACCTCAAGACTCCCTAGCTTCTAATGAGCTTTGCTGTTCTTTTATGGATTATTTGCTTGAAAAGGCCGGTGCCGTCCACCAATGCTTCTCTACTGATACAAAGCTCAACTACTCACCAAATCTATCCAGTCAAACTCTGTCTTATTTTTCTTTGTCAACCCCATCTTCTGTCTCTAAGTTAATCTTGAAATCCAACTCTTCTTCCTGTCAACTTGATCCTGCTCCTACTTCTCTCCTGAAACTTAGCCATTCTTCCATCTCTGCACCTATCTCTCACTTCATCAAAACATCGACGATGTTGATGGCGGCCATGGCGGGTCCGGGGCCGTGGTCTGCCATGGCGGGTCAGGGGCCGTGGTCTGCCATGGAGGTCAGGTGCCGTGGGCTGCCATGGAGGGTCAGGTTGTGGGCTGCCATGGAGGGTCAGAGGTCGTGGGTGGCCACGACCTCCTTGAGGCTCACCCACATGTGTGACGCCCACATGTATCCCACCCACGGGTACTTGCCCCCCCCCAAAAAAAAAATACTTTAAGGAGGGTCTTCAGGAGTCTGAGGAAAGGCATGGGTTTGTGGGCAGGAGTGGGCTCTTGGCAGGCTAAGGCTGTAGATTCGGCGACGGAGACTGGAGATGCAGGCAGGCTGGCAGCGGCGGCTGAAGCAGAGGGCTCGGCGGCTGAGACTGGAGAGAGGGCTCGGCGGCTGAGACTGGAGAAACTGGCTCGGCGGCTGAGACGGGAGATACTGGCTCGGCGGCAGAGACTGGAGATACTGGCTGGCGGCTGAGACGGGAGATACTGGCTCGGCCCAAAAGTCTATTAGCCAAGCTGTCTCACTGGGTGGCTTGTGTGAGGCTGGAGCATGCTCGGAGAGGGCTGGAGCAGCTTTTTTTCTCCTCCTCCGCCTTCTGGACCCAGCGGAGGAGTGTGGGTCCAGCGTGATACAGGGAGACAGTTCACTGGAGGGGTATGCGGAGGAAGACGAAGGCTGGCTAACTGGCCAGGCCACCCGTGTTTCTGGAGGGACTGGACGAGATAAACACATATCCTGAACCTCTTCTACCATGAAATTTGATCCGTTTAAATACAAAATTAAATTGATAGTTTTGTTTAAGTAAAAACAATCGTCAGGTTCTTCAAAGCGGATTGTGTTCTCATTCAGCCTGTCCAGAAACAGGGCGATCAAATGAGCATCAGACCAGCTAGTCAAACAAGCAAGCTCTACGAACTCCTCCACATACCTCTCCAGCGAACGTCCAACCTGGGAGAGACCGACTAGCCGATCCGTCACTGATGTCGGCGTGAGAGGCTGTGGGGGAGCAGAAGCCACAGGGTGGAGAAATAATCCCATCTTGCCTTACGTGGAAGTCCAGCGGTATTGGTCTGTTCTTCTGTAACGTTTGGCTGTTGTAGAGACGAGGCGTTCACGGACTTCCACAAGTAAATGGGTTTTATTCATATAACGAGAAGAGAGACAACATCCAAACATAAGTTAACATACACAAGAACAGACAAGGAGTGAAGGGAGTGAGTCCATATAGGGAGTGCTGACGAAGATGATCTGTGATGATGGGGAGATGACGAGGGAAGTGGGTGCAGGTGTGGAGAACAGGAGGATTGTGGGAAATGGAGTACTGGAGACACGGGATATATGACACTCGTATTATCTCTTCCTTGTTAATTATACACTGTAAAGCGTCCTTGAGCTCTGGAAAGGCGCTATATAAATAATAATAATAATAATAATAATAATAATTATTATTATTATTAAAAAAGAGAGACAAATGACATCAAAACGCAAGATACATATTCTTTTCTCTTCTTAAAACCTTTTTGAGGCAATAATGCTTCAGAGAGTTTTCAGAAGGTTGTTTTTTTTTTCATTGCAGTTTTACTTTTATGACAACAAAAAGCGTCCTTTAGTTTCATCTAGAAAGTCATTAATTTGCTTTACTGTGTACAATCTAGAGTCTAAATACTGCTTCATTATTTTCTGTTCCTGTTAGTTCTTTTTCATTTACTGTCAGCAACCTGGAACAAGGTCATTATTTTGTCCAACATGTTGCTCAATTGTTTGCAAATTAGATGGCTCATCTGTTTCTTTATTTGGACAGGTTTGTCTAACATGCCCTTGTTCTTCACACAAGAAACATGTGATCCAAGCTAAATATTGTGCAATCTTTGCCTTCATTTGTTAGCTTTACAGCCAGGAGTGGATCTTGTTGTTAATTCAATATCATGTCGTATATCGCTGAAAAGACATAACATGCTTGATATCCAGATGTTTCAGACCAAGTGGAATCATTTTTATTGGTGCTGTTAATCTGCCATATCTTTCAAGAACGCCTTGAATAGTTTCGTTCTTAACCATGGTAACCACAAATTAACCACCATTTTGCTACACTATAGTTTATGGTATTTGTAGTAAAATTATTGTTATACAAATAGTAGCCCATCAATCCGACAAATAAATCATAGTCACACTTTTAACCATTAATTTTCGTAGCCTGTGTGTTCACAACAGTTTGAAATGCAAGGAAGTTGCAATGTGTTATTTAGATACATTTTTATACATGCAAATAAAACTAGCGAATACAAATTTTACAAAATAATCTCAGTGGGCGCGATGCCGTTTTGTCTGATGACTGAAGCCTTTTAGTTTGAGGCATGACGCCTTTTCGTTGTACGACTGAAATGTGAGGAAATGTCCTAAAATGTACACCGTACTCCTGTCTTACAGCATCTTTGTTATTTTACAGGGGAGCAAAACCGATTCAAAAACTGGTTTAAACGAATGTAAAACTGTGTTTCAAAGATGTATGTGTTTACTTTTGTTGAGTTACTGAGAAAGACTTTAATACATATTCAGTATTACTGGGTTATGTATTCAACATAAGAGAGACAAATATGTGAATGTGAAGTGAAATATGATAAAATATACATGTGAAAAGCATTCATTGATGTTTTAAAGAGTTTATAACGTTGATTGTTATTGAGTGAGAAAGTTTAAGTGTTAAATGTGCATTTGCAACTGGAAGTTATCTAGAGCCAAAATGGCGACGTACATGTAAAACACGAGGATTGCATGAAACGAAATGCTATATTCATTTGTGACAGTCTAAAAATGAAATTCATGTCTCGTGAATGTTATGGTGATGTGAAATACATGATGTTTGACTGAAAATCCTGTAAAAGTTGAATGTATTGTGTTTGATAGTAATATGTTACAGAACCGAAGACACAAATAACTTTTGAAAGGTCTTTATTGTAATGTAACTGTCTTTACTGAAAAATGTTGTTTTACAAAGAAGCAAATATTGGTTGTTCTGTAAAGTTAAAAATGTTAATGTTATGAATACATTGAAAGGAAAGAAAATATTGAGAATAAATTAAATATTATTGAAGACTGCAGCCAGTACTCCTGTCTTACAGTGTCTTCTTTATTATTCTACAGTGCTGGCCAGAGTCGTACGTTTAGCTTACCCACTCAGGTTTCCTGGACTTGAGGCGGGTAACACATACGTCCTTGTAATCAGCTCATGCCTTCACTGCATCTCTGTGCTGAGGCCGCTCTGTGTGTTCCTTTAACTGTGAATAACTTCTTCCAGCAGGTAAAACCTCTCTCTATGAATGGCTGAGCTCCACATCTTTCTCCTGGACCCAGCAACAAACCACTAAAATGTCGACAGACAGCATTGTCTGAATTTTGATAAAGAATTTTGTAATGCTATGACAAATCCTCTTCCGTTTCGGATTGGAAAGTTTAATAGCTGCGGTTGCCTCTGTGCTTCATTTTTAGTTTTGCTGATATCTTCTGTTGTGTTGGTTGATGACACTGGAACGTTGTCTGTTATAGAATTTGCATTAGAAACTGTAGCCCAGATGTCTTCCTCTGAAAGCACTACAGTCCTCATGTTTTTTTCATTGCTGCTTCCATTCTCCTGATTGCTATTATTTAATTTCTTCGTTAAAAAAAAAACTAGATAGGTCTGTTTCTTTTCATTTTATTCACAATCTGACAGCTAATCAAAAAGACATGTGATTAATTGATGCAATAAACTGCGACCCACACAAAATGTATACATTTAGCTTATATGCTCATGTAAAATCTGCCATTGTGATTTCTACGCTTATTGTGCGAGACCCCGCTACCATGAACTGTCACTATGAGTAACCTACCAATGGTCAGATCTGTTCTTCTAAAAATTTGTATTATCTTTAACCAGTATCATTATCTGATGTTTTGTGTCTGAACTCTGACTGCTAGGGTATGACAACTGCCATACTCAAATATTATTCTGAAGTATTCTAATTACTCATAATTAGACTGAAGGGTGTTGTATTTGTGGTTTTATTAATATCTCATGACTGCCACTTTTCTTACTATGTTGCTTTCCAGAAGTTTCTGTCTTACCCATGATACTCTCCAAAAGGTCATGATGCCTATCCACAGCTTGTTTATCAAGATGAAATTGAACCTTTTTTTATCAATATGTTTATTTTTTTTACATGAACAATTTACAGAATCAGCCTCTCACCCCTGTCCCACCCCTCAAGAGACAGAACACTTGCATGGACATTATTACAAGGCCTTGAGCTGATGTGTAAGATACTAATAAATAATAATAATAATAATAAAATGAATATATAAATACATTTTAAAAAAAAGTTAAAGTAAAGAAGGGTTATGTTATCACATCAGCATTTTCAATCAATGTAACATCCAAATATTCAATAAATTTGCCCAAAATCTTTTTCAAATTATACATTATTTTTTCCACAGGCACACAGGACAGAGTTCTCTAAGCCATACTGCATGACTGGGTGGTTCCTCTGATTCCAGTGTATAGCTATACATTTCTTTGCTGCTATCAGAGCCATCTCAACAAAACGTAAAACCTTCTTTTGATCAAATTGGAGGACCGATTCATTGCTCCAAAGTGAACCTTAAAGTAAAGTGAACACATATGAACCATTTATTCATGAGTAAACATTAATAACCTGTGAAAGTTAATGTAAAGTGAACACATGTGAATCATGTATTTATTAATTATTAATGTACACACAGAAGACAGTATTTTTTACTGATGAAATATTTTATTTTTGATGCATTTATCAGTAAACACAACTTTAAACTTGAAACAAAAAACGTTTAAACTTTTCTTTTACAGCACAAAATTACAGAGCTTGACTTCTCATGAAAAGTGGCTTATGCAAGTAAACTCACATTAAAACATTCAGAGAAACAATCAAGTAATCCAGAAAAGATAAGCATCACATAAGCCAAACATATTTGATACAAGCTGAATAAAGGCACCTAAATATGTATTATTTTATTTAACAGTTGTGTAAATCATTAAATCAATGACCGAATGCACCGTTACAGAACATTAGCATATTAATATGCATTCAGTAGTTATTTTTTGATATCATGATAAAGGCCACTGTAACATGAGTATTTGACTTTGGCCATCCGCACTTGCAGTACCTGCGGGGGAGCGCTGGAGCGGTTATTTGTTTAAGATTACCACAAACTAACACAGCGATTACTCATATAATATAAACACTAGAAAATCGTAGTCTGCGATTTCACCTCACCCATCAAATCAGTAAACACAAATTTTCACTTCAAAGCATGTTGGAACAGTATGTGTGACTTCTGTGTAACACTGTGTGACTAAAACGGCTCATTACTTGGCAGGTATTGCATTAAAGTCGCCCTTTTATTCATACAGTTATAACTGCATTATTAATGATTATAATGCATTTGTAAATGAATTATTACTCATTAACAAACACATTTATAAACCCTTTACAAAGGGAACCTTAATGTAAAGTGTTACCGCTAATTGTTTTAACTAATTATATCAGTGAGGACTGAGGAGTAGGAATTGTCAGAAACCTGTATTGTATAATATCAGAAAAGCATTTTAGGGACAAAAACCTAGAAAAAAAAAGTTTCAACATAAAGTCATGGTAGCTGTGGTATTATTGGAACAAAATCATACAATCCTGTGGTAAATATGCAGAAATATGACAGTAATTCCACACAGTGCTGCAAGAATATTACAGAAATATTACATACTATACAACAAAATCCTGCGGTAAAACATCCCAATAAACAACACAGTGCTACACAATTACCACACTAATTTTATGTGGTATTTTTGATGTTTTATCACATGGAATAACTCGAGTGAATACATAATCTGGTAAATGTGGTGTCCTAATTATAAATAAATAATAAATTGATAAATAAAATAATAAATTGCCACCACAAAATCAGTCATTTTGATTGCAAAAATCACACACACACACAAAAAAAATTGCGAAATCCATGTGGGACTGATAAATAAATCATGAGTGCTTCAAAGCAAGCATTGTTGGGGAAATTTTCATGAAAATATGGGGAAAAGGAATAGCTGTGGTATTATTGGAACAAATCATACAATCCTATGGTAAATACTGCAGAAATATGACAGTATTTCCACACAGTGCCGCAAGAATATTACAGAAATATTACATACTATACAACAAAATCCTGCGGTAAAACATCCCAATAAACAACACAGTGCTACACAATTACCACACTAATTTTATGTGGTATTTTTGATGTTTTATCACATGGAATAACTCGAGTGAATACATAATCTGGTAAATGTGGTGTCCTAATTATAAATAAATAATAAATTGATAAATAAAATAATAAATACCACAAAATCAGTCATTTTGATTGCAAAAATCACACACACATAAAAAAAATTTGCAAAATCCATGTGGGACTGATAAATAAAATCATGAGTGCTTCAAAGCAAGCATTGTTGGGGAAATTTTCATGAAAATATGGGGAAAGGAAATGCCACAATGCCTCTTTATTCTCTAATTTAATTATGTAGGATGAAGAGATACAGATCAAGGATCAGTAACAAGATACACTTAAATAGGTATTATTAAACATTATAGCTTTACTGCTTTAACAAAACACCTTTGAGTAAGGCTGTCACTAATGATTATTTTGGTAATCGGGTAATCAGTTGATTATTCTGACAGTTAATCAAGTAATCTGATTGTGTGTGTGTGTGGTAATAAAATAGACATAACCAAACAATAGCCTTAAAAATGACTTAAAATACATATATAATAATAATAATGAGGCAATAATTTTTGGTTCAAATAAATATTGGTATTAAAAGCAAGTAATTATGGTTTTCTAAAACAACATTGTTAAAATATATAATATAATACACATAATATAGACAATGAACTTATGTACATTATGTATTAAAACAAATGCCTGCAGAGGGCGCTAACGGCCTGGTGTTGTTGTTGTCCCACTTTACAGCAGATTAAATCCTTGTTTAATATTGATCAAATGACATTTAATTAAAATGTTCAATTAATCTTTAATATTTTGCTGCTTCTTTACGATAAAAATGCTACAGCCACTGTCATTTCTTGCAAGAATATGTGGACATCCAAACATGCAAACTCAGAGCGAGGGTTTAAAATTTTGTTTTGAAATCACAATGAACAGTTTACATAATTAGAAATATATTTATATATTCTTCTGTGTTGGCAGGAGTTTATAAAAGATTTACATTACAAAACTGATGAAATGGCACACATTGCATTCCCAGATGAACGCTATAAGCAACCCAAACTCTCAGAGATGGAGTTTGAGACACTCCACGCGTGTAAATAATTAAAGCGCAAATATATTAAACCTGTATGTTTATTTAATTGAATTGCAGCCTTTGTGAATTCACAATGGCACTATGCAATAGTATGTTTTTTTTCTTTTCTTTTTTTCAGTTTACTATATTGTGCAACCTTAGAAAACTTTATAATAATGCAGTTCATGGATTCTCAACCATGGATATGCACCACTTCTGGTATTTTGCTGGTTATTCAACACAGATAAATTCCTGTAGGTTAGTGTGAATTCAGTGGAAAAAAAAATCACTGCTCGATTGTGTCAGTCCAGCTGAAAAAGCTATTTCTCTGTCTGTTATTGAAAAACATAAGCAATATTGTGATATATTACTGTATTACACTGAGAATGAATACACTGAATTTAACATCATTCAAGCACACTTTCACCTCTATTTTCCTTTCTCAACTCCACTTGACTCAGAGTAAGATTTGAAATTTCTGTGAAGGAATAAAGATTCTGTTAAATGACATTTACACTGATTATTGTAATAGATAAAACAAGCTGCACAGGATACACTAGTGTTGTTATACTTGAGACCGGTCTTGGTCTCGAGATCGGCCTTAAGACCATTTCTTGAAGGTTTTGGTCTTGTCTTTGTCTTGGCCGCATTTGGTCTCGGTCTTGTCTTGGTCTCAGACGAAAGGACTCTGGATTTTATTTCAAGACCGGTCAAGACCACAACTGTGGGGATATCACTAAATTGCAGTTGCATTGTCTGATTTCTATGTTAGCATCATTATTTTAATTGGATGTAAAACTTCCTGCTTCAAATGCAATCAATAACTTATTTCTAATTTTATTTATTTTGTTACTGCTGGGTCAGAAATCAACAAGGGATTGTGTCAAAAATGTCACCAAAATTAATACAAAAGCCCACAAAAATTAAAGATATGATTGCAAAAAAAGTACTTGTATAAGATCTTGATATTTGTATTATAACATATGATATAATTAGCAATTAAGACATATCACAAGAAAGAGGGCTTTTCACAAACATGAGCATAATTGCAAACTTGATATTGATTTTTTACCAATGTTCAGTAGACAAAATTTTATTTTTAAAACATTAACCTCAACATTATTTATGCATTTGTAATTATACCAATTCAGATGTACTTCTGTTCCACCTCTGCAGTGTAAAGATGAACTTTGCTGTTAGTGATTTCAATTGATTGGTAACAGCTCTGTATGGTGTCTTATTGTTCTAAAATAAGACTTTTCTCAGGCAGTAAATGTGGATCTTTCAGATGAATTTGTTGAGTGCTAGTCTGGTTTTGGTCTTGACTCGGTATTGAATTGCCTTGGTCTTGTCTTGGTCTCGACTCTCAACACACACTGGTCTTGATCTTGACTTAGTCTCAGTTTAGGTGGTCTTGACTACAACACTAGTATACACTCAACTTTAAACTAACATTAACACTATACAGTGTATTGCACTGGTGTTTTACTTTGAGGATAATTGATAAACGAGTGAATGTTGTTGTGAAGTACTTTTGTTCAGCTCTTCCAGGATAAACATCTGTTGTTCCTTCAGTTTCCTTCCGTCTCTAAAGCTCTGATGTTTCTTTCTGCTCTGTAACGGTGGCGGTCAGTTCTCTGATGTTTCCTTTCTGCTCTGTAACGGTGGCGGTCAGTTCTCTCAGTGCTGCATGGATGTCAGGGAAGCACAGTTCACAGTATTGTTGGCTGTCAGTTGAAGCTTCAGCTCTCAAAGTGTCTGTTTGAGGTGGATTTTGTCTTCCGTCTACTGCTGCTGGACGACAAACACAAAGGTTTCCAACAGCAGCAGTATACATACTAAAGCCTTCATTCTTCACTGATGTTTGTGTCCAGCTCTTGCTCTGTCCTGATTCTTTTGTACTTGATTTACATTGCTTCAGATAAAAAGTAGTTTGAGTGAACTGTTAATCATTAGTGGAATGTTCCAGGCTCAATTGATGTTTATCTCTATTCACAACATCTGTGACATTATGTTGATCTCAACAGAAAATAACTTTGACAATGTTATTTTTGTTTTTTATTTGTA
>JAOTNS010000744.1:0-72500 GCA_028476615.1 Culter alburnus
ACGCCATGTACTAGGCTATATTTCATGCAACTTATTTTAATGGTGTTCATTGTTAACTATCTTTTTGCATTTACAGTAGTGACCTTTTTTGTACAGTACAGCATATATAAGTAAATATAAGAGTATTAATCACACAGATAGTGCTGAATTACACTACTATGATCTACAAGGCAAGATACTCTGGATTACTGTGTCCATCGGTCTGATTTCAGGCTGTTTTAAGGCTTTAAAGTTTGCTGTGAAGAAGTCCTTCAGTCACTTTAACTCACTGCCAAAGATCTGAAGTGACTTTCAGAGACACATCATTCTGGCCAAAACATGCAGAGATGAAGTGAGGAGGTTCTCAGTGTCCGAGATGACCGCTGGACACTAACATAGTGCCCTAACTAGTGGTCACCTGATCTGTGTTTATTCAAAGTTGATGCTGATTCCGATACTTACATTTATGCATCTGGAAGATGCTTTGATTCAAGGATGAAAGCATTTACTTTCATTCTTTTTTGGAAAAAAAGTAATACTTTTATTCACTAAAAATGTATTAAATTGTAAAAGTAACAGTAAAGACATTTATAATGTTAATAGGGCCCAATGTATTGTGTTAATATGAAAGAATTTTCCATATTTTACACATTGCATTGTGTGTTTCAGGGTTACAGGAAAAGTCTGTGAACTTAATGGACGTCCAAACAGAAAATGACCAGTACCTTCCATTTTCTACTGATTTTTTCAGTGCATGCATGTAAATATTAGAGATGTCAATCGATTAAAAACAAATTAACGTATTAATCGCATATTTTTTCTGCAGTTACTCTCCGAATTAATGTAGAAAGAACTTAAAGACAGTATATTTTAAATATTTGTTTAATGGTATCTTTTTATGAATGAAGGTCTGTATCACTGATACTAATGTCTCTATGAAATTGATTTAAAAAAAAAAAAAAATCTTCACATAAACCAATTATAATACAGTAAATGTCATATTTACCTGTGGCTTTCCCTGTCTAACAGGTAGGAAATACACAGAAATTTGAATGTTAAAAAGTTATCAAACACTTCACAGTCTGCACTGCATAAATTATAAATGAAATATAGATTAATCCTTTTTAAAGCTGCAATTTGAACATTAATAACAGACATCACAGCAACTGGTTTATTAGGCTGCTGTCACTTTAAGAGTTGCCGCTGCCGAACTCACGACTCCAAGTTAATTTCAGATGTTATTTAACTTATTTAAGACAGCTCTTATGAGGATACTCGACAAAACAGGCATTTTGGCATAATTCTGTGTGTTATTGTTCATTCAAACGTGAAAGAGAACTCGATATTGGTGTGCGTCTTTCTGTGCACACGAGTCGTGCATTCACAGAGCGCGTTCTCGTTTGTCTTGTGGCGCTTGAATGGTTTAAAAGCATTTGCATGAATAAGAGTATGAGCATATAATGTAATGCTAGCCAAATTATGAAGGAAAAAATCGATGCTGCGTTAATTGTGTTAAAATTGAATGCGTTAAACTGAAAAAAGTTAACTAATTTTGACAGCACTAGTAAATATGTGTGGGTAATATTTATAATATACAAATATTTATAATTAAAAAAAAAATGGTACTATTCATTGGAAAAGGAAGAATTAACCCTGTGAATCAGCCCAATAATCAGACGATGTTATCATAATAATCTCATTATACTCTAGCCAATATCAGCTTAGATTAATTAGGCTAACAGCTATACTAGTCCATAACTAGTCCTAATCAGCTGATACATCACATACCCTCAATGTTAATTTGAGTTTCTGTTCTAAACAGTCATCAATATGAGCAAAAGTTTCAATTCACAGTTTTTTTCCAGAACCTTCACTCTCTCTGTTCTTCCACAAACCTCCAACTTTAAAGTCACTGTGAATGAAATCAAAATGGACAATTCCTATTGTTATGGAATACTGAAGTCACTAGGCCTATTTTAGGAGGGCTTTAGCACCCCTAAATCTCCACCCAGCCCCCCTAAAAAACTGCAATTAAATCGGTAATGTGTACACCAATTCGTGATCGCCTCAGTCCCCTTTAAAACTCATATGAAACTGGCAGCAGGCTCCGGCTCATCCCTGTATTTTAGTCTGCGTTATCAGTGTGTTCTTCAGCGTCAACAGAGGACAACGTGTGTGCATTTATTGATTTATTGATGCATTTATTATTTTTTCATAAATGCAGTTTATGTAATGACGTGGGAGCAATTGAAGACCGTTTCCCATCCACTGTAAAATTTGAAGAAATTCCTTTCATCTAAATGGCATGAGACTTTGTGACTTTTCCTCTACTTCAGTGCAATAAAATTGCTAAAATTTGATATAATATACATTTTATAATAAATCCAAAAGCAAAACACATTAAAAGGGAGTGGATATGATGGCAAATTAACTATGAGTGGTCTTGCAGCCATCTAATGGTTATAAAGGCAATTTCATGTCATTTTCATGTTAAAAGTGTTTGTTTTTCACCAAGTGACAGAAATCCTCCATTTCCGTGTTATCACTATGAATGAAAAATAATAAATGTAGATCTTCTTTAAAGTTAATTTTACTGCACAAATGGAGAGTTAAAAATAATAATGTTTAAAACATTAAATGTGTTGAAAAAATATATTACCCAATATTGCCAATCGAGACAATTACAGTAATAATAAAGTTGTCATTATTAAAGAATATTAGTAATTTAAAATGATTAGGAATTAATTCAATATTCAGGGATTGACTTGATAGGTAGTGTAGAACCTATTGTATTGTTCATGCCTACCCAAATATACAAAAAATTCATACAAAAAGCCCCACCCTACATTTGTTCTTGTTTGCGAAGCCGTTTCAAAAGACAAGCGCAACTTCAATTTCATGCTGACTTTAAGAACACACTCCTCTTCTGCAAATACTTAAAGTGAACAAAGACACGTACACCTTCAATTTAACAAAACAAAGCTTTTCTTCACATCTCTTCTGCTTAGCTTGTGCACTACTCTAGTTTATCCTTGTCATCATGTACGTCCACCGGTCAGACTGTTTATTGCGTCTCGCTGCTTCCCCCGCTGACCGTAAGTGACACAGCTGCATGTAATGACGTCTAATGCTTCTGACTGGTGGTGATTTTCACCGCGGTGGAGGAGATGTGGTCAGTTTTCGGGCACGAGCTCAACACAAACACACTGCGATTCAGCGCTGCACCGCAAGGGTGTCATTTAAGAGCACCGCTGACCCGAAAATCTACTTCTGAAATCTTTTTCCACTTAAAACACTGAAGCAAATCTTTGTCGTTCGGCTGCTCTCAGAGGTGGGCGATGGGAGGAGAGCGTTTCTGTCTTTACACTAATAAAAACCAAATGTGTTTTCATTACTTCGAGCAAGAACAAGCACAAGAACGGCTCCTTTTGCTCCGTCATGCAGTTACTTACATCTAACGTTACGATCTGGCAGCACATGTAGCTATTGTTTGCCCGGCGTAATCGCTCAGCTTTGTCCTTCAGTCTCAGCAGGCAGTAATTACCCAGAGCGCCCCGTGATTCGGTGTGTGAACACATGCAGCTGTTCTGGCCTTTGTTTCAAGGGATCAGAGGGTTTATCTGCCATCATTACTGCATTATCTGTAGCGCATACTGCTGGAGCTCAAGGATGGGACTGACAATGAGCATAAATGTGCCTTCAATGGACCGTACGGACAGAAACACACTCCAATACACAATGTAGACATGAATAAATGTGCACACAGAGGGGAACAAAAGCCTGAGAGAACTGAAAGTCTGGGATTTAAAACTGCAAGCCGGGAAATATATTAAACATTGTTGGACTTTGGAATAAATAAATAAATAAAGTTAATTATATTTATTCACTATTGTTCGATTTAATGAATTAATATATAAAAAAATAAAAGTAAACAAATGGAAAAAAATGAGTAATTTAAATAAATAATTGCAGAATAAAAAATATTCATTTATTTATTTCCTAAAACTTGCATACTGTCATGGCTAAGCAGCAGTATTTTACATTTCATTTATTTATTTTTAATTATTTACATTTTTATTTAAATTTAATTTATTTTTTTAATGACAAATAAATAAATATACTGATTTACTTGTTTATATTTATGTAACAAATGAATTAAATATAAAAAATGAAATAATTAAAAATAAATAAAAACTTTGCCATGACAATATGCAAAGTTTTAGGAAATAAATAAATAAATGTAGTATTTGATTAATTAATATATTTCAATTAAATAAATATAACAAATGTTAAAAATAAATAAATTTAAATAAATTAAATAAATAATAATAAATAAATAAGAACAAGTAAATATATTTATTTATATTTTAATTAACAAATAAAAAAATAAAAAAAAAAAAAAACTTTGCCATGACAATATTATTTAGGAAATAATTAAATAAAATGTAATATTTATTAATAATATATTTAAATTATAATAAATATAAACAATGCATTAATAAGTAATTTAAATAAATAAAATACAATAAATAAATATTAAATAAATAATAAATAATAAATATGAACAATAAATTAATATTTTATATTATTATGTAATTAAACAAATAAATAAATATAAATATTAAATAAATAATAAAAATTTAAATAATAATAATAAATAAAAATAAATTTTTGAAAATAAAATAAAAAAAAAAATAAAAAAATAAAAAAAATAAAAATAAATAAAAAATAAAATAAATAAAATAAAATAAAATAAAATAAAATAAAATAAAATAAAATAAAATAAAATAAGTGAATAACTGCTGCTTTACCATGACAGTAGTTAGGCCTAAAAGGGAAAACTGACTGCAGGCGACAGGTTAAAGCTAATGTCCGTTCTGCACATGCCGCATGACTTCAAGCTCCTGTAGTCTGAAGTGTTCATGATTGAGAGAGAAACGAAACGCATCTCAGTCTTACCGTGATCTGTGATCTTGCAGGACACCAGATAAGCTCCTTCAGACTCCGGCCCTCCTTAGCGATGATCTCCACACATCTGCCAACACACAACAGGGGCGGACAGGGTTAAAGGTCAGTCAAGGTCATCTGCACATGCTCCGATCGGCTCATATCAGCGGCTCGTTAATAAAACAGCCATATTACATCACACTCTGAGTCTGGGAGATTTTTAAAAACGAAAAAACTTGAAATATATAGAAAGTTTTAGAATTTGGATTAAATAAATAAATAAAATACAATATAAAATACATGCACATGCTCAGATGGGCTCATACGAGCAGCTCGTTAATAAAAGCAGCCGTAATTCCTTCACCTGAGCGTAATTACATCACACTCTCCTGAAACTTAATGATTAAACGTGACTCGCTGACGGCCCTTTCTTCTCCACTGATCCCATATCTGCACCTCAAAAGCGTTTGGAAGAAAATTAATAATTTAATTGAATCTACTCTGATTAAAAACTAAAAGGGCTTTCACATGGAAAACCCTCCGTGCCCAAACTGCTAATGCCACGACTTCAAAGACACGCTAACATGGATCCGGCATTGTTCCGGCCTCCGCGCGAGCGCTGGAGAAGAGAACGAGGGATCATAAACGACTGGAGACCCCATTAACCTTCAGTGCTTATCTCCTCATTTATTCTCCAAATAAAATGAAATAAAATGAAATAAAATAAATCTCAGTAATGTAAATAAAACAAACTGAACAAAAATAAAATGTAAACTCACCATGACAGAGTTTGAAAAATGAAACAAATAAACAAGTAAATAAATAAATAATAAATAAAATGGAACGATGTGAAAGATTGTTGCTTCACCACGACAAGACAGTAGGCAAAGTTTTAGTATTTTTAAATAATGAAATGAATATTAAAATAAATAAAATAAAATATCAGTAATAATTTACAAAATAAAATGTAACATAAAATAAAGAAAATTATGTAAAAGACTGTTGCTTTACCATGACAGTTTCAGGATTTTTAACTAACTAGACAGTAATCATAAATTGAAACATTAACTAAATGTAACATTAAGTAAATTAATATATTTATACTTATTTTTAATTTAATTATATTATATATATTATTTAATTATAAATTAAGTAAAAAAAATATTTTATTTTATTTTATTTAGTAGCAATGCACTATTCAAATTGCTCAGTCAATGCCAAGTTTTTTCACTGATTTTTTAATTAAAAAAAAATATATAAAAATAAAAATATAAAAAAGAATAACATAAAAGACTGTTGCTTTACTATGACAGTTTCAGGATTTTCAATTAACTAACTATATAAATAAATAAATGTGGACAGCAGGCAAAGGTTTAGGATTTAAAAAAATAAAAATAAAATAAATAAAATAAAATATAAATAAATAAATAATAAATAAAGTAAAATTAATAAATAAGTAAATTAATATATTATATCTTATTTAATTTAAAAAACATAAATATAAATTAATATTTAATAATATTAATATATTTAATTTAGTATTTTATTATTAGTATGCACACTATTCAAATCAATGCCAAATTATTTTCACTGATTTTTAATTTAAAAATAAATAAAATAAAATAAATAAAATAAAATAAATAAATAAAATAAATAAATAAAATAAAAATAAAAATTTTCTGGACTTGATATTTCCAGTTTCAGGATTTTGAACTAACTAACTAACTAACTAACTATAAATAATGTGGACAGCAGGCAAAGGTTTAGGATTTAAATAAAAAATAAAATAAAATAAATAACAAATATTAAATAAAATAAAATAAAAAATAAAGAAAATAACTAATAAATAAATAATGTGGACAGCAGGCAAATTTAGGATTTAAATAAATAAAAATAAATAAAATAAATAAATATTAAATCAAATAAATTAAAATTAAATAAAAAATAAAAATATATTTATTCTTATTTGTAATTTACTTATATTTATATCTATTATTTAATTTAAAAACATAAATATAAATTAATATTTAATAAATATTAATATTTTATTTAGTATTTTATTTATTTAGTAGCAATGCACACTATTCAAATCAATGCCAAATTATTTTCACTATTTTTTTAAAATAAAATAAAAAAAAATAAAATAAAATAAAAAATAAAATAAAAAATAAAATAAAATAAAATAAAATAAAAAAATAAATGGACTTGATATTTCCAGTTTCAGGATTTTGAACTAACTTACTAAATAAATAAATAAATGTGGACAGCAGGCAATTTAATTTAAATAAAATAAAATAAATAATAAAATAAAATAATAAATAAGATAAAACACAAAACAAACCAAAACTAAACAAAAACAAAACACAAAACAAACCAAACCAAAAAGCAAAACAAAACAAAACAAAACAATATAAAATAAAATGGCTCTGCTGTTCCATCAGAGCCGCATCTCTGGAGATGTTCACCATCTAATGCACAGAATCGGTTTTCCCCTATCTAATTGAATCTAATTGTGTTTCTACATCTCTATCTGGACGCTTTACCCCAAGAGTGACCTGATCCGGCCCGGAGATAATCACAGCCGGCGCCAGACCGGTCACTTCCGTCCAGCAGAGAGTGGGATCATCTCATGAGTCTGTCACATCTTCAATCCGCTTCACAAATGAGCAGATCCAAACGAGACGCTGCTCGCGAGAGCTTGTTACCACAGCGGGGTCGAGACGAAGATAATTAGGATTGACACGTACAAGCAGTGCAGACACGTTTATGGGCGGCACTGGATGTGATCAGAGGAGCTGATGAGGGAAACACCACTGCTAGAAGTCACATTAACACCGCCGGAGTGATGGAGACGCTTGAGACGCCGCTGGACGACTGATCCAATGAGCTTCATTACAGTCAAGAATGAAAAACTAAAGAGAAAAAGGAGATTGATGCTAGAAGAGAAGCTGAAACAGCCCAATACATGAAATTACTCAAACGTGAACACGTCCTGAAATTAATCTAATGGCAGACAGAGTCAAAACTTGGTGTGGAGAAATCAATCAATCAATAAATAATGTTTTAAAATACAACAGCCATTCATGCTGATGTGGTAACAATCATACAAAACATAATTAATATAATTAAATCAACATTTGTTTGTATTTATTGTATTTATTTGTATTTGTATTGTATTTATTTACTATTATAATATAATATTTTATAATTTTATTTACTTATTTGTGTGTGTGTGTGTGTGTGTGTGGTATATATATATATATATATATATATATATATATATATACACACATACATACATACATAAAAGTAAATAAATATTTAGATGAATAATAAATAGTTAAGTATATGAATATTTATTTATTTATTTGTAATTTATTTTAATTATTATAATATATATATATAATATATATATATATATATATATAATTTAAACAAATAATTAAACAAAAACATTAAAATAAATATTTTATTTAGTAATTTCATTCAAATTAAATAATTAAATCAACAAATAAATGAAAGAATTAATATAATAAAACAATAAATATATTCTTATACTTATTTTTTAAAAATGTATTTCTATTTATTTCTATTTAAATTTTTTTATTTGTATTATTATTTTTAATTTATTTGTTTACATATACACAAACACACAAGATATATAAATATAAAAATAAATATATAAAAAAAATATTTAATGATAAATAAATATAATTAGGAGGTAAATGAATACAATTATATAATTATATATATTTGTTATATATATATATATATATATATATATATATATATAGATATATATATATTATATATATAACAAATAAAAAAATAATTAATCTAAATTAAAATAAATAAATATTTATTAGTAGCAATGCACACAAATTGCTAAGTTAATGCCAAGTTATTTTCACTGATTTACACTGTTGAATTATTTTTTAGACACAATGATTTTCAAGAAATAAAAACAGTTGTATGTTGTCCTTCCTCACAGCATCATCATCATCATCATCATCATCATCAAGTTTAGTGTTAAAATAAATTCAGGACTAAATTTAATTTAAAAGAAAAAAAAAGAATTGTATTTGTTTTATCAAGTCATATGTTCCCTTATTTATTTCCATATTATTACATTTATTATTTATTTATTTCTGGGCCTCCACACGTATGATTTGAGAGCAGTAACAGATGGAAATGCAGCTTTATCTCACCGTAGGTCTGAAATAACCATCATTATAAGCGTACGCTCTCGGCTTCCTCACCTCACTCATCCTCACTAATTCCCCTTGCTGTGTCGGTGCGGGCGGCCATGACTCAAGGCCGTGATGCCCAATAAAGGGACATTAAAGTGGTTTCCATGACGATAAAGACACTCCACACTCAGCCAATTAGGTTGAGAGCAGCGGCGGGCGAACGAGAGACGGACAGAGAGAGAGAGAGAGAGAGAGACTTCATCTACCCACAACAATCAGGCCAGAGCGGCCGCACACGCTGATGATGAGGACACACCTTCATCATTATTACTGTGTTTACTTTAATCAGACCCACTGAGTGTTGACTGACATGATGGATTTCACTCTGTTCGACACGACAAACACACGACTCTGATTCTGATTAACAAAGATGATCTCATTTATATTTGTATCAAAACAACGTGACGATTCAACATCTGCGTTCACACGTCACTGTATTCGCTCTCCATGTCTGAAAGAGCAGATAACCAGATCAATCATCTATATTTAATATTTAAACTATTTGCATTGCGTCTGACCTGTTTTGTGTATTTCGGTCACTTCTGTTGCTTTCAATCTTGTTAAATTAAGAATAAAATATCTTGCTGCACTTTTTCCTCCATTCAAACAAACATCGTCATAACCTGACAGACGTTGACAGCTCTAACATTAATTAATTATTCAATTAAATAATAAACAAATAAAATTAAAGTCATAATATAATATAAATTATAATATATTACACGTATTAAAAAATGTTTTAATCATTATATATAATAATAATATATATATATATATATATATATATATATCTATATATATATCTATATATATATAAATATATATATATAATTTATATTATATACAATTTTTTTAAATATTTTTATAATAATTATTATTTATTTGTTTAATTAAAAAAATATAATTAATAATTAAATAATTGAATAAATATAATTATTACTTGTTTATTATATTTTTATTTATTTATAATATAACTATTTATATTTAGTTTTATAAAATTAAATAAACAAATATGATTAATAATAGGATTAAAATAAATAAATTAATTTATTTGTTTAATCATATTCATTCATTTATTGTTGATTCAATTATATTTATTTATTTATTTGAATGTTTGTTTGGTGCCATATCAGCATGAATCACATTATTTTTATTTAATTTTATTTATCAATTTATTAATTAATTAAATAAATATAATTAAATAAATTAAAAAATATAATTGAATAATTATTTTCAATTATTTATAATATATTTATTTATATTTAGTCATTTTTAATGTTTAATGTATTTAATTATGTTAATTAATTTGTCTTTTTTATTCATTAATTATTTATTTGCATGTTTGTTTGGTGCCATATCAGTATGAATGGCAATTATTTTTTATTTTTATTTAATTTTAAACATTATTTACTTGTTTAATTAATAAATATAAATAATATAATTAAATAAATGTATTTATTTACTAGTTTCTATTATTTTCTACTATTTTATAATTATTTATTATTTTATATTTTACAATTATTATAATTTATTATTTTATAATTATTATAATTTTATAATATTAGTTTATTTATATTTAGTTACTTTTAATTCATATGTTTGATTAAATATACATATAAATACATAAGTAAACAAACAAATAAACAAATATTCACTTATTTGTTTAATTATGATCATTTATTTATTAGTTTATTCAATTATATTTAATTTATTTGTATGTTAGTTTGGTGCCATATCAGCATGAATGTCTATTTTAACAGCAAGATTAAAGTATTTTAAAACAATCAACAAATTCTTCTTACAACATTGCAATAAAAACTACATCTTTCAATTTGACATTTGCTAAAAATCCCTGGTGAGTCTCAGCTGATTCACCTGAATGTCAGTCGGTCCTGAACTTAGTGAACAGAAGCGCATTAAACACACGCAGTGTGAACGTCCCTCCAACCTGAAACTGATTCGCAGTTCAGGAGGATCAGGAGGAGATGAGAGGAGACGGAGACGGAGCGAGACCACAGGGGTCGTGGTGTTGTGTGTCTCTGTCACCGGAGAGACAATAATGAAGCCGTCCGGTGTCAGAACACAGAGAAACATCAGATGTGTGCCGACGCCCCTTGACACCTGACACGCTACGCCACCAATCAGAGCGCTGGACAGATGTCCGGTGCAGTGACCTCATCAGTCAGCGTGAGACGCAGGACAGACGCTCAAGGACACGGAGTCTCCGTCCGTCTGTCTGACTGTAAAGACAGGACTCAAATCTGCATCACAGACATCAGTGTTTTCATTTCATTGACCCGATCCCACATAACGACCCACAACTAATCAAGCGCTTCACACACTTTGTTCAGTCTGTACTGATGTTAGTGGATCCTGGTTTAAAGGGGCGGTACAACTATTTTTCCTGCTCAGAATCCTTATCTTCTGTTCAAAAACAGGGTCAGATATATTATGGGGTGAACTATATACATTTATTATTACTAATTATTATTAATAATAACAATAATAACAATTATATATATTATATATAATATATATATATATATATATATATATATATATATATTATATAATTAATGAACAATTTTATTATTATAATTTAATAATATATCATTTATTTTTATTAGGGCTGTCAAACGATTAATCGCATACAAAAAAAAGTTTGAGTTTGCATAATATATGTGTGAGTGATGTGTGTAAATATAAGTATATATAAATACACACAAATTAATGTATATATTAAGAGAATTATGTTATTTATGTACAAAAAATTATTTATATATAATATAAATTATATAAAAAATATAATAAATACATATACTTGTAAATATTTCTCAAATATATACATGGATGTGTTTGTATTTATATATACATATAATTACACACAGTACACCCAACATATATTAGGCAAACTCAAACTTTTATTTTGTATGCAATTAATCGTGATTAATCGTTTGACAGCCCTATTTTTTATATATAATGTATATAAATTATATATGTATATGCAATTTTATATCTTTATACACACACACACACACATAAATATATAACAGCAATTAATAAATAATACATATATAAATTACTAATATAATTAAAAATAATTAAAAATCAAACATGTCAATATAATTAAATAAAAAAATGTGTGTGTGTGTGTGTGTGTGTGTGTATATATATACATATATATATATATATATATAATATATATATATACATATATATACATACAATATGTACATATATATTTTTATATAATATTGTACAAGTAAATAAAACAGATTTATACATCAAATTAAATTATACAAAATATAATATTGAAACATTATATATAACGTTGATATATATACATATATATATATATATATACACACCCATACATAACATTTTATCTTTATTTATATTATATACACATTGTATATCTGTATTTATTTTTATATTTCTTTATATTTTTATATTTTATTTTTATAATACATCTTTAGAATATATATATATATGTTATATTCTTTTGAAGAAGTTTTCCACTTGTTTAAAGCATCAACTCACTAAACTTATTTTAGATTCTCGCAGTGTGACCTCTGTAAATGAACGTACAAATGAAACTGTGTTCTCGAGCACATAATGTAGAAATATTTCTAAACGGATGCTAATAAATAAGCTGAATGTCTGTGAAAGCATCTTCTGAATGTGAGTCACATGGAGTAAAACACTGTAATATTCAAACGCAGCAGGAGCGATGCTGCCATCAGTGTTTAATAAGACATTAGTGTGTCGCTCCTCACATCTTCACAGAGACCACGACGACAATGAGAGCCGCACATAAAGACCTGATTTATCACAAAGAGCCACAGATGAGTCTAACCAACAGACAGGTCAAGAGAAAAGAGGAATTCACCGAGAAAAACAGAGTTAAAGACACAAGCTCAAGGCCGCGCTTCCTCCATTCAACACAAACTACCTGAAGCGCTTCACAACAAAACACATGAAATCTTTTCCTGACAGACAGAAGGATAAAACAAACGCAAATGAAACACAGCGCTCAAGGTCTGGAAAGGGAGAAGACAAAGAGCGAATAGAAATATACGACTGGAGTCTTAATGAATGGAGGGGCGGAACAGAGAAAGCTCGTTTTTTTCTTCCACCGAGCGCTTTACAAAATTATTCTCGCTGTAAATTTCTTTTTATATGTCCTAATAAAGCCTTATTTACATGAATGGAAACGTGCTTGTCAGATGTTTTTTGTCTTTGACTCTTGTACATTGTTCACACATAAAATGTGGATTTTTAGAGAGTTTTCATCACAAAGAGAACAAAAAGATGAGCAGACTGCATTTATGAAATATTCTAGATTTCTACAATCTTTTGGGATAAAATCAACCAGAACAAATATTCTAAAAATTCCTTAATACCAAACACTGTAATAATAAATATTATCAGAAATATATTGTGTGTGTGTGTGTGTGTGTGTGTGTGTGTGTGTGTGTGTGTGTGTGTGTGTGTGTATATATGTGTCTTGTACTCATATATTATTAAAAATTATTATAATAATTAAAAAATATTAAAATATTATTAAAATCAAATGTTGTATCTGTTAATATTATTTAATGGACCTGAGCTACACTCAAAAAATTCAAGATTTATGTAAAATTCCATCAAATTGAATTGAATAATCCTTACATATTTTCATTAAATAACTGCATAATTCTTACATGTTTTCATTGAATAATTCTTACATATTTTAATTGAATAATTGAATAATCTGTACATATTTTAATTGAATAATTCTTACATATTTTAATTGAATATCCTTACTTATTTTACATTACTATTTTAATTGAATAATAATTCTGTACATATTTCATTGAATAATTCTTACATATTTTAATTGAATAATTGAATAATCTGTACATTTTCATTGAATAATTCTTACATATTTTAATTGAATAATTGAATAATCCTTACTTATTTTAATTGAATAATTGAATAATTGAATAATCTGTACATATTTTCATTGAATAATTCTTACATATTTTAATTGAATAATCTGTACATATTTTCATTGAATAATTCTTACATATTTTAATTGAATAATTGAATAATCTGTACATATTTTCATTGATCAATTCTTACATATTTTAATTGAATAATCCTTACTTACTTTTAATTGAATAATTGAATAATCTGTACATATTTTCATTGAATTCTTACATATTTTAATTAAATAAATGAATAATTGAATAATCCTTGCATATTTTCATTGAATAACTGGATAATTCTTACATGTTTTCATTGAATAATTGAATAATCCTTACTTATTTTAATTGAATAATTGAATAATATGTACATATTTTCATTGAATAATTCTTACATATTTTAATTGAATAATTGAGTAATCCTTACATATTTTCATTAAATTCTTACATTTTAATTGAATAATTGAATAATCCATAATTCTTACACATTTTATTGAATAACTGAATAACCCTTACAAATTTTCATTAAATAATTGAATAATTCTTAATTCTTACATATTTTACTTGAATAATTGAATAATCCTTACATATTTTTACATAAAGATTATTCAATTCAATTCGATGGAATTTTACTATTATTTGAAATGTGTAAATCTTAAAAAGAGGCTAAATTTTTCTTCATTTTTTTAGTGTAACATGAACTAACAATGAAGTAACAATAACAAAGATTAATAACACTATAAAAAATGTATTGCAACAACATTAACAAACATGAGCATCAACTAACAATAACTGCATTACCTTATTGTAAAGTGTTACCAAAATATATTCTATAATGCACCAACAGCAGATGAAATGTTTTGTTATAGTGAATATTCCTCTCATATAATGTTCTTGTAAATAATCAGTGTTTCATTTAATTCTCGTGGTCGTGAAAAACAAGCCGCTCAGACACTTCAGATGATAAACAGCTCATTCATATCAAGTTAACAAACTTTATGGAACAAGGCTGTCTTTGTGCATTACGCTCCGGAGCGGATCTGACGCTTCCCAAATGAGCCATCATGCCGGGTCTGTTTGTTTCTGTGATCCAATTAAAAAAGTGAAGGCCACGTTTGATTGACTTCACCAACTTCCACAACAGCACTCGCGCTCCTAATGCAGGCTCAACTTGACGTTGTTTACGGTAATACGAGGCAGGAATAACTCCCTCCGGACGTCGCACTTCAGGTGGACTCATTTGAGCCCATTACATCCCGGCCGAACCCAACCAACCAACATCCAAAGCCCTCAATGCTGTGATGTGATCTATTGTTAATTGCCACGCACTTTGATTAGCGGCGTTTATTTTAATGAGCGCCGTACGGAGAGCGGGATATTAGCAGAGGCTAAATTGAAGCATGTTCATTAAACTAATGGATATGAAGAGCTGGGAAAAAAGGAGGTGAAATATAGAAGAGAATGAAGTAAAAGCTTCGGCGTGGCATGTAATTTCCAGATACCTTGACAGAGCGCAGGTTCTTCAATTATACGGCCTGCTTTTAATTACACAAAATATGCCTCAGATGTCGGGCCACGATAAAAATTAACATCCGCCCGTTCAACTACATGCTCTCCGAAACAAATTAGAGTTCATTACCGTCGCTATTTCAATAGAATGCAACATAAATCAACAGGTAACTGATAAATTCATTTTTTTCTCCCCAGTATATGAGCAGTTATTCGTTCACGTTCACCTTCCTCCCTCACAAACCTTGGCTTTCTCATCAGGAAATGATGCACTGATTGAAACTCTTGAAATCTATAAATTTCCTCCATCTCTGCTGGTTAGTTAACCGGGACGCTGTCTGAGCTTACACATGTAATGAAGAACCACATCATACTGTGCTTGATTTACAAGCGTCCACAATAATAACAGATCATGCAAACGGCACAGCGCAGTATTTTACTCTTGCCAAATGCCAAAAACATGCACTGAAACAGATTTATCCAGTTATTTTTTTAAGCCTATTTTTAGGACCATTAAGATTTGTTTGCATTGCAACATTTTCAGAAGAATAATAAGAACGCCAACGGATACAGTAGGTGCCATCGAACCTACGGTGCTTTGTCCCTAATAATATTCAGAAAGATGCATTGAAATTTATTTAAACAGGCCTAAGCATTCACTTCTGAAGTCTATCTTTAGGACTATTAAGATTTATTTGCATTGCAACATTACTTTCATGGCAATTTAAACACTTTTTATTTTTTAAATCACCATGAAAGCAGTGCAACAAAAACTATCTTGACATACAAAGTAGGAATGATATTAACAATAGGGCTGGGTATTGACACAATTTTCACAATTCGATTCGATTACTATTCACATGCTTTTGATTCGATTCGATTCCAATTTTGATTCAATTCGATTCGATATCGATATCGTAAAATGGCAAATTTTCTAGAGGAAAAAAATGCTGTAAAAACACATGAGAGTCAGCTGGTACTACTATAATAATATTGAAGGTTAAATTAACTTATTTATATACAAACACTTAAATTACACTCAATGTTTTTATTATAAATAAAGTTTAGAATTACATAATCATATTTCTACTCCAATCCGTTTTTTTGAAATATAAACATTTAAATCGCGGCTGATTTATTCAAACATGCATTAAATATTGAATATTAAAAATGATAATGAATATGTAATGGTGCATAGCTATATTTATCTTTCTAGAGTTCACTTTTCTAGCTGAATAATGAGTTTATGGTCACTGAATATGTTTTTCTGAGGTAAATGTGACGTCACGTGACATTGAAGCTGTTTTATTGACGTCGAGGTTGAAGCACTGATGAGCGATTACACGAGACATGATTTAAGTTGTATGGGATGTTTTTATTTGTAACCGGAGGAGAGGTGATCACATGCTTCTCTTTAACTGAGGCGCTAAAGCGATCTGTCACGCCACATTAAACAGCGCCAAAACGGTATTTATTTTTTGAGTCTCATAATAAATGGACGTCATTTAAATCTGAGACTTTGCTTCATATCAAAATTCACAAAGCACAAAGATTGATCGCTACATATGCTCATTCATCAACTGAAAACAGACTAGACTAATCGATTCTTGGGATTTACTCCCTGAGGTCTGAAAACGCGCCGGCGCGTTTTCAGTTTTTTTCACATTGCAGCAAAACAGACTTAAAATACTCATTTTTGTCATAGAGACTAAGTATATATCAATTGAAACTATAATATCTTCTTTTATTTGTGTACACTCAGAGTAAAACAAAATGTTGTGCTTTTTGTAAAATAAAGAAAACTAAAATGATGTATGATCTGTCCTCTCCCTTTAGTTTAATCTGATAGTTCTCAGAAAATGAACTATAACTTAGTGAATACTAATCACAAAAATATTAGACTTATGTCTAAAGACACGTTGAAATGTCAGGCTTTAAATCATGTAAGTCAAATCGAAAACAAAAATTCTGTGTTTATGTAATCTGTATGAAAAGAGACACATGTCAGAAGTCTGTGTTTCAGCTCATTATCCGCTAATGCGGCCACGCCCACGGAGCGAGCGCTATTCAGACGCAAATTCTGAGTCAATACAGGCATACATCATCTCAATCATGTATTTATTGTCTTGAAAAGTGTTTATCTGTATGTAAAAGCCATGGTTAACGACCTCTGGAAGACATGCCGTTAGTTCCTGATATGTCCTCTTCTTCTTTAGAATAATTTGTGGATTAAATGTGCACAGAGAGCGCCCTCCGGCTGCAAGTATGAATTGAAAACACCATTCCTGAAATGTCCTCTTCTTCTTTAGATGAATTTGTGGACTAAAGGTGTACAGAGCGCCCTCCGGCTGCAAGTATAAATTGAAAACACCACCGCTCATAGTGATGACAATGAATATAGAATAAATATAACTCCTCTGTATAGAAAATTGACAAACATATGAGAATCCATCAATATTTCTCCAAATGTGAATGGTTTTAACCTAAAAACCTATAGTCAGACTCTTTGCATCACAGAAATACATTATATTTTAAAGAATATAATAGCATACCATTATTTTAAATTGAGCTGAGACATGATTACAGGTTTTTTTTCACAGCCTACCTGAAGGCCTCATTAATATGCAGCACCATTAGAGGTTCTTTATGCGATTCTTTTGTCTTCTCAGGTGTAAATGGCCCATTATTCATGATGATTCACACCTCCACGCATACTGTGTTTCTTGACAAAAAGTGTCTTACAAAAACTAAATCAATATATTGTTTTATATGAACAAGTAGGCATTATAATTTTTACATAATTTTGAAGCGAAAACTCTAGCCTACAACCTCAAATACCCAGAAGTCTTGTAAACACAGATTTAATATATATTTTTGGCCTTATTTCAGTGACTTAAGTTTTTTGTTTTTTCAATAACCACGCATAAATGTTATTCCTTCAAAAACACAAACATGTACATACATGTTCCTCACATATTATGGTAGCCTAGTTTGTGTTGAATACAGTGTAATGACACTTTTGTCATTAATATGTTTATGAACAACTGAAAAAAGCACAAATGTCAGGGCATGTCAAACCTTCTCCAGGCCCCAAATCAGCCTCAGACTCCAGAGGGTTAAGAATCGATATCGGTTCGTAAAAATGAGAATTGATTAAAATCGAGAAATCGATATTTTTTTACCCAGTCCTAATTAATAATACTCAAAAAGATGCATTAAAACGTTTGATGTTTTTTCAGTGTTGGTGACTTTTCGAACTGGATTTGAAGAGAGCGTCATCTGTTTGTCAGGCTTGTATTTCTGCTCTGAGAATATCAGTAATGAATAAAAATGGCTTCAGTTACTGGACTTGTTCAAGTCATTTAGGAAGCAGCAGCTCATAAAGGACTTTTAATCCAATGTTCCCTGAAAAAGAGTATCCTGAGAGCCAATAAAGACACACTGAGAGGACATTTAGACCCGAGAGACACGCAGACATCAGGGTTTCTGTACGACACACGTCTGCCGGCTCCAGTCTTTCCAATCCAGAGGCCAGAATTTCAAATGAACTTCCAAACGGATCTCCGTTTGATCTCCTGCCGAGAAAGTGCAATGAGATTTGATCCTGCTGGAGAATGAGGGAAGAAGCTGTGAAGTAGAAAAACCCTGTTTATCCCTTTTCAAGGTGAATATTATTCTCCAACTTTCAGAGATTCATCACAATCCCATTATCTGCGCTGAAAAGTGAACTTCAATCCCAGTGTCTTATCACGGACACCGCAGACCGCAAACCGCTGCATCACAACTAACTTCACAACTACTGACAGCCAAAGGAAAAGAAGTCGAAGCAATTAATAAGATAAATCCAAAGGGATCCAATCGCACCGTCCCAGACAGAAAGAGAAAACTTTGGAAACGCTATCTGGAATATAAAAGCAATGATAAACGTTCTGCGGGGAAATGCATGAAACACGTCGAGTCAATAGTGAAATGCATCAAATTATCAGCTGCTTTTATGTGTGAGTGATGTGAATCAGTTACTGTACGCCTGTGTGACGCTGATGCCGCGTTTCTAAAGTGATTTGTGTGTCTGTAATGAGTCTGAGATCTGATCCGTCACTGTAGCGGCTGATAAACGCCTGCGAGAGACGAGGACTTCCAACAATCATGATGTGCTGGACATGTGGATCTCACTAAACTTACCAAGAACACTGTCAAATTTCATCTCAAAATCAAAATATATATTTTGATTAAAGATAATGAAGCCTATTTTTATGACCATTAGGATTTGTTTGCGTTGCAAGATTATTTTCATGGCAATTTAAGCACTTTTTTATTAACACTATCAATAAATAATAATATTTTAACAACTTACAATATAAAAAAAATAACATATTAAAGTAAAAAATAAAATAAAATAAAAAATAAAACTTATAAATTAAAACAAAACAAAAATAATAATACATAAAATATATAAATATATATATTAATATTCAATCATATCAATCAAAATACTAATTTATGTTTATAAAGAAAAAAAATCTTTTTTAGGATATATACATGGAAATACGGTAATGGTCCTATAGTAAAAATGAGGTCCTGAAAACAGGTTTTATTTTATTGTATAAATATAATTACTTTTTTCTTACTTTTTTTTATTTAGTTTATTTAGTGAAAATATGAGCGACATGAGAGGGGCCATGAGATTCAAACAAATATGTAATAAAAGTCTATGACTCGCTGGTCAACAGTGAATGAAACTCTTCAGTCGGAAAGTATTCAATATGTGAAATAATCTTTAAAGCAAAAATTCTGAAACTGCTTCTTAAACTGAAGAACTGCAAAAGTTTGTTGTGTTTACAGTGAACGAATCACATGCAACTACATTCATCGGCTGTAATTATGAGGCCATAGAGAGATCATATACAGACCTCCATCAGAGTCAGAGAGGTGATGGATGACATCGACCCTCACCACAGATTTATGATTCCTCTGTGTTCCTCCAGACGAGACCTCACAATCTGTTTAGTAACAGCCCTCATGTGACACGCTAACTGCTGTGATAAATGTGAAGGCAACAGCGCAGACGTTCACCGACGCCACATCAGAAATCTCTCGCGTAACACGATCTTCAGCTCATCACAAGCGTCTAACACAGAAGACAAAAGAGCTCAGAGATGAGAAACACTCACAGATCACTAATAGACGCAAAACTATGACATACTGTACAAACAAACAAACAAACTGATAATCTGGTCACTGAAGAAAGAGTCACTTCATCTAAAAATCCTCACGTGTTTCTCCTCATTCAGTGCTGCACTTCATCATTACACAAACACACTTGAGAGAGCAGAGGATTGTGGGAATGTGCTGGCGTGTGGTTTCTGGTGCATTAATCAGTTCATCTGGAAATCTGGATCTTGTGGTTGTGGCATTAATTCAACCTTCATCCTCCTGTTAACCTACTTTTCATCACGGTGTTTTATGAGCGACGCCACCTGCCTACAGGAAACAAGCCTCTGCTGCTCGGGAATGTTTGTTCATATTGTACATATTAACGTCCTTATTTTAACAACAGCAATTAAGACACAATTATAGTAAAATATAAACAAACTCACTGCACTATTACAGCATTTGAAATTTATATATACAGTAACGGTCAAAAGTTTGGAAACATTGCAGTTTTTTATGTTTCTGAAAGAGTCTCTTCTGCTCATCAACGCTGCATTTATTTGATCAAAAATACAGTAAAAAATTTTGAAATATTATTATAATTTAAAATAGATGTTTTCAATGTGAATATATTGTAAAATGTAATTTATATTTTGTGTTAAAAGCTGAATTTTCAGCATCATTACTCCAGTCTTCAGTGTCACATGATCCTTCAGAAATCATTCTAATATGATGATTTGATGATCAAGAAACATTTATGATTATTATCAGTGTTGAAAACAGTTCATATTTTTGTGCAAACTGTGATATATTTTATTTTTCAGGATTCTTTGATGAATAGAAAGTTCTAAAGAACAGCATTTATTTGAAATAGAATCTTTTGTAACATTGTAAATCTCTTTACTGTCACTTTTGAGCAATTTAATGCATCCTTGATTAATAAACATGCAAATTTCTTTTTAAAAAAAATATCATACTGACAAGCAACAATAGTGTGTAAATACACAATCACGTTGACTCAAAATGAATTATTAATTTAAAAAGTATTTGCAAACATAAAGCATGCAGTATTCTTTGATTCTTTGCAGGTAAATTTTAGAACTGATGCCAATAATCTCAAAATGGCAAAATATAAGGCAATATATCGGTCTATTACTAGTATGAAACCAAAAAAAGAAGTAAAAGTTAGTATTAAATTAATTCAACTAGATACTAAAGCATCAATGACATCAAACATGCAACTTTATGACGTCGCAGAACTGCACACATTCTCAAAGTGAAGCTCATACTTCTCTACTATAAGAATGTGACGACGACTTCTCCAGTAAAACTTTCCAGAGACCACAGACTCGTTCAATGACATCATGCAATCAGGAGTTACAGGCCTCGTTTGACTAACTACCAAACTCCCTGAGAGATCCACTAACGAGGGCACGGTTACTGTCGAGTCTGAGTGAAGGTGAGCCGCTGTCTGTGACAGGAAGACGTCACCATCAAACATCTACAGACACACATGACCTGACTGGATCAGAATATAACATACTCCCATCATGCACCTGCACTACAATCACAATATCATGAATTACGGGTGTAAAAGTACACAAAAATGGTACATACCTCAGTTAAACAGTGCTTTACTGAACAAACTTTGGCTCTGTCTTTAAAACACATCTGTCAAATGTGTCAATACTGCAGAAACTCTCTGCAAAACACTTTAGACACATATTTAAGGTTTACATATTTTAATTGCATATGAAATTTCCCAGTGTTTGGGTAGTTTTTGTGTTACCCAGATCCTGGATCAGACGTAACAACGTGTTTGGGTAGTTTTTGTGTTACCCAGATCCTGGATCAGACGTAACAACCGTGTTTGGGTAGTTTTTGTGTTACCCAGATCCTGGATCAGACGTAACAACCGTGTTTGGGTAGTTTTTGTGTTACCCAGATCCTGGATCAGACGTAACAACCGTGTTTGGTAGTTTTTTTGTTTTACCCAGATCCTGGATCAGACGTACACCGTGTTTGGGTAGTTTTTGTGTTACCCAGATCCTGGATCAGACGTAACAACCGTGTTTGGGTAGTTTTTGTGTTACCCAGATCCTGGATCAGACGTAACAACCGTGTTTGGGTAGTTTTTGTGTTACCCAGATCCTGGATCAGACGTAACAACCGTGTTTGGGTAGTTTTTGTGTTACCCAGATCCTGGTCAGACGTAACACGTGTTTGGGTAGTTTTTGTGTTACCCAGATCCTGGATCAGACTTAACAACCGTGTTTGGGTAGTTTTTGTGTTACCCAGATCCTGGTTAACAACCGTGTTTGGTGTTTTTGTGTTACCCGTCCGGTCAGACTAACAAGCGGTTTATTTTTTTGTGTTACCCAGATCCCGGGTCGACGTAACAAGCGTGTTTGGGTAGTTTTTGTGTTACCAGATCCCGGTCAGAACGTAACAACCCGTGTTTGGGTAGTTTTTGTGTTACCCAGATCCCGGGTCAGACGTAACAAGCGTGTTTGGGTAGTTTTTGTGTTACCCAGATCCCGGGTCAGACGTAACAAGCGTGTTTGGGTAGTTTTTGTGTTACCCCACCCGGGTCAGACGTACCACGTGTTTGGGTAGTTTTTGTGTTACCCAGATCCCGGTCAGAGACAACCCCATGTTTTGGGTTTTTTTTGTGTTACCCAGATCCTGGGTCAGACGTACAACCGGTGTTGGGTAGTTTTTGTGTTACCCAGCTCCTGGGTCGGCCGTAACAACCCAGGTTTTGGGTAGTTTTGTGTTACCCATCCTTCAACGTAACAACCGTGTTTTGGGTAGTTTTTGTGTTACCCAGATCCCGGGTCAGACGTAACAACCGTGTTTTGGGGTTTTTGTGTTACCCAGCTCCTGGTCCGGACTAACAACCCAGTGTTTGGGTAGTTTTTGTGTTACCCAGATCCTGGGTCAGACGTAACAACCGTGTTTGGGTAGTTTTTGTGTTACCCAGATCCTGGATCAGACGTAACAACCGTGTTTGGGTAGTTTTTGTGTTACCCAGATCCCAGGTCAGACGTAACAAGCGTGTTTGGGTAGTTTTTGTGTTACCCAGATCCTGGGACAAAACCGTTTTTGGTTATTTTTGTGTGGGTTAACAGCGTGTTTGGGTAGTTTTTTGTGTTACCCAGTCCCGGGTCAGACGTAACAAGCGTGTTTGGGTAGTTTTTGTGTACCATAGGGTCATAACCGTGTTTGGGTATTTTTGTTACCCTGTCAGACGTAACCCCGTGTTTGGGTAGTTTTTGTGTTACCCAGATCCCAGGTCAGACGTAACAAGCGTGTTTGGGTAGTTTTTGTGTTACCCAGATCCAGACGTAACAAGCGTGTTTGGTAGTTTTTGTGACCAGATGGTCAGACGAACAACGTGTTTGGGTAGTTTTTGTGGTAACCCCAGATACATAACACCATGTTGGGGTATTTTTGTGTTACCAAAAATCCTGGTCAAACATAACACCTTTTTGGGTAGTTTTTGTGGTTTGGCGACGTACACCCGTGTTTGGGTGTTTTTTGTGTTACCCAGATCCGGGTCGACGTAAGCAACCCGTGTTGGTAGTTTTTTGTGTTACCCAGATCCTGGGTCAGACGTAACACCACGTGTTTTGGTAGTTTTTTGTGTTACCCATCCTGTGTCGGACGTAACAACCGTGTTTGGAGTTTTTTTGTTACCCAATCCTGGTCGACGTAACAAGCGTGTTTGGGTAGTTTTTGTGTTACCCAGATCCCAGGTCAGACGTAACAAGCGTGTTTGGGTAGTTTTTGTGTTACCCAGATCCTGGGTCAGGCGTAACCCCGTGATATTTTTGTTTTACCCCCCCAGTCAGACGTAACAACCGTGTTTGGGTATTTTGTGTTCCCAATCCGGGTCCAGACGTACACAAAAACCCAGTGTTTTGGGTAGTTTTTTTTGGTTTACCCAGATCCCCAGTCGACGTACAAACCGTGTTTTTGGTAGTTTTTTGTGTTACCCAGATCCTGGGTCAGGCGTAACAACCCAGTGTTTGGGTAGTTTTTGTGTTACCCAGATCCCAGGTCAGACGTAACAACCGTGTTTGGGTAGTTTTTGTGTTACCCAGATCCTGGGTCAGACGTAACAACCCAGTTTTGGTATGGTGTTTACCCATTCCAAGGTCAGACGTACAACCGTGTTTGGGTAGTTTTTGTGTTACCCAGATCCTGGGTCGACGTAACAACCCATTGTTGGTAGTTTTTTGTGTACCCAAGGTCAGGTTTGGACGTACACGGTTTTGGGTAGTTTTTGTGTGTCAGGAGAGATCCCAGGGTCGACAACAAGCGGTTTAGGTAGTTTTTGGTGTTACCCAGATCCAGGGTCAATGTAACAACCCAGTAGGTTGTAGGTATTTATCGAAGGTTTGTGCAACCTCTTCAGGAGAGATAAAATCAAATAGATGCAAAAAGTTAATAGTTTTGGATTGAATATGTGTGCGGTTACAATCTGACATGAAGCTGTTTTCATATTTCTGATGCATTTTTGGCCTGAAAGTGGTCCACGAAAACCACAATTTTATCATAATAAACTAGCAAATAAAGATGTGCATTTTTGTTCATTTTGACACACAACGGCTGAAAAACCTGAGGAAAGCACAGGCTCTGTTCAGTGATGAATCCCTTAGAGACCGAAACGCTGTAATGTGGCGTCTTTGGCAGGACGGCTCTTTTCCTGGCAACAGAACAGAGCCAGAAACATTCGCTACGGGCCACCAGGAAAACCGATCCGTCATTCGTGACATCTCAGGGCGCCGTTCAATCTGCAACTTTCCATAAAGCGACAAAATTCCCACCAAATGTCTGACATACTGGCATGAAGAGGCGCGTTACCCGCTCTAAACGCTTCCATGTGCCTCCAGAGATTCAGACCCGACCGCAACGCTCTGATCACAAGCTGCTAAATGTACAATTATGGATGTGTTTCACACTTTTACAGGTAATCAAATCATATCAAAGTACATTTATATCAGGCACAGAAGTTTTGTTTAACAGATACTGGAAATAATTTATCACGCCGTAAAGAAGCCAGGAGATCTTAAAGGGATAGTTCACCTAAAAGCTGGTCATTTACTCACTCTCATGTTGTTCAAAACTGTATGACTTTGTTTTGAAGAATATTGGGATATTGGGAATATTGATTCCAGTGATCAAAGCTGAATTTTCAGCATCGTTACTCCAGTCTTCAGTGTCACATGATCCTTCAGAAATCATTCTAATATGATGATTTGCTGCTCAAGAAACATTTATGATTATTATCAGTTGAAAACAGTTCATATTTTTGTGGAAACTTGATTTTTCAGGATTCTTTGATGAATAGAAAGAAGAACAGCATTTATTTGAAATTAAATCTTTAGTAACATTATAAATGTCTTTACAGTCACGTTTGACCAATAGTATCCAGCTGCTCTGTGTCTGTGTTTCTACCACTTTAAGAGCCGCTTCCTGTAGCTGTGAAACCCATTTCCTGTGTTCAGATCAGAGGGACCGTCCTTCATCCTCATCCTCATCCATCTCCACCCACTGAAGACAACTCAAACACTGAAAACCTGAGGAACACACTGACGTGATGAACAGACAGCAGATAAATCGTCTCACAGCGGCTCACGCTCGTCTCAGCAGAGACCTGAGCGCTTTCTCCTGCTGCGAGTTCTTAACACATGAACATCTACTCAACGGCCTCACAATCCAACAAAACAGACTTCTGTAGACATTTACCCGTCCACAATAACACATTTCAGTCGAACTATGGGTTGAATTGACCCGTCAGACTCTGCTGTGATTGACTGGGATCCGCAGGTGGTCGACCGCCGCAGCAGGAGGAACATCCACTAAACTCTGACCCGACGAAGAACACTTCAAAGTGCTCTGTTTGTTCAATCCATGGGTTTAAAAGAGCTTTTCCACTGGAATGACACTGGACTAATTACACGCCGAAACTCACTGACACATTCCCTGCGGTCACACTAACAACCCTGATCTGAGCAGCTTTTCCTCAAGAGAGAGGCCTCCTAAATCACTGAAACAGAGCAGATCAAAACTCACACACATCACCACTAAATGACTCGACTGCGCCTAGACTAAAATAAAATAAATTAAAATAAAATTCAGATTAAAAATGACCAAGGCATCACAAAGTCAACTGGAAATGAACTAAACAAAATTTAAAATTACTAAAATAAAATAAAATACAATAAAACAAAATAAAAAAGAAATAAAATAACAATGAAATTAAACGATATAATGAAATGAAATAAAATAATAAAATAAAATAAAACAAAATAAAAAATTAAATAAAATAATACAATGAAATGAAATAATGAAATGGAAAAAATAAAATAAAATAAAATAAAATTCAGAATAAAAATGGTCAAAAAATGGCATCACTAACACAGTCAGCTGGAAATTAACTAAATTTAAAAATACTAAAATAAAATAAAATAATAAAATAAAAAATTAAAACAATGAAATGAAATAAAATAAAATAAAATAAAATAAAATTCAGAATAAAAATGGTCAAAAAATGGCATCACTAACAGAGCCTGGAAATAACTAAATTTAAATTACTAAAAAATAAAATAAAATAAATAAAATAATAAAAAATTAATACAATGAAATGAAATAAAATGAAATAAAATAAAATAAAATTCAGAAAAAAAATGACCTAAGCATCACTAACACAAAAGTCAACTAGAAATAAAACTAAACTAAATTTAAAATTACTAAAATAAAATAAAATAAAATAAAATAAAATAAATAAAATAAAATAATAAAACAAACTAAAAAATGAAATAAAATAATACAATGAAATGAAATAATGGAATGAAATAAAATAATAAATAAACTAAAATGGTCAAAAAATGGCATCACTAACACAAAGTCACCTAGAAATAACTAAATTTAAAAATACTAAAATAAAAATAAAATAATAAAATAAAAAATTAAAACAATGAAATGAAATAAAATAAAATAAAATTCAGAATAAAAATGGTCAAAAAATGGCATCACTAACACAGCCAACTGGAAATTAGCTACATTTAAATTACTAAAATAAAAAAAAAAAATAAAAAATTAATACAATGAAATAAAATAAAAATAAATAAAATAAAATAAAATTCAGAAAAAAAAAAAAATGACCTAGGCATCACTAACACAAGTCAACTAGAAATAAACAAAACTAAATTTAAAATTACTAAAATAAAATAAAATAAAATAAAATAATAAAACAAACTAAAAATGAAATAATAATACAATGAAATGAAATGATATAATGGAATGAAATAAATAATAAATAAACTAAAATGGTCAAAAAATGGCATCACTAACACAAAGTCACCTAGAAATAAACTAAATTTAAGATTACTAAAAAAATAAATAAATAAATAAAATAAAATAAAACAGAAAAATTAAATTAAATAATACAATGAAATGAAATAATGGAATGAAAAAATAAAATAAAATAAATAAAATAAAATTCAGAATAAAAATGACCAAGGCATCACTAACACAAAGTCAACTGGAAATAAACTGAATTTAAAATTACTAAAATAAAATAAATAAAATAAAATAAAATAAAATTCAGATAAAAATGGCCAAGGCATCACTAACACAAAGTCAACTGGAAATAAACTGATTTAAAATTACTAAACTAAACTAAACTAAAATAAAATAAAATAAAATATAAAATAAAATAAAATAAAATAAAATAAAATAAAATAATAAAATTCAGAATAAAAATGGCCAAGGCATCACTAACACAAGGTCAACTGGAAATAAACTGAACTATATATTATACACACAGATCTTGTAATGTGTCCCTCAACAAACCCACAAACACAGCAAACGCTGCTGATACACAAAACCGCTGAATAAACATGTTCATTTTGCTTCTGAGTCTCACATCATACTAAATCTATTTATGATGAAAATGAAGCCTAGGAAAACCCTTTATCACCACACTTTGTGTGATCAGATACGATGACATTCAGAAGAACATGAATCTGAATCTATTAGCTTCACAATCATCCAGCTACGATGTTTTTCTTATAGAACGACAAAAATAGTTCTGCTTCTTCCTCTCTTCATTTACAGAAAAATACAAACAGGTAGACTAAACTTTTTAATGCATTTATTTTCTATCATAATTTAGCAGTCCAAATACTCAAGGGCAAATAAAAAATATTTCACTGATAGCACTAAAGACAACAAGTACATTCACAAGAGCTGAATAAACAAACCCACGGTGAAGGGTTGGCTCATAAATATTAATTAGGTCATTTTAATGGACAGCCCAGTAAAGTTACAATGTCAGCATGACCTAATTAATATTCATGATGATATCACAGGCAGTCAGTCGGTGACCCGCCCACTCAATCCACCTCCACTGGACTCGTGATGACACAAAACTCTCAATCTGTGAGTTAAGAAGAAATTATAATGCACAGCCGTTCACTGCCGCACCACGAGTCGAGGACGGACAGTGATGATGTCACAGCGCTGCATGTTAATGAAGTACTTGAGCTCCGAGGGGAGTCAGACGGGATGAAGAATCACACACACACACACACACACACACACACACCACACACACGTGAAATAAAATAAAATAATAATAAATTAAATAAATTTAAAAATAAAATAAAATAAAATAAAATAAAATAAAAAAATAAATAAAATAATAAAATAAAATAAAATAAAATAAAATAAAATAAAAAAAAATGCCAAGGCATTACTAAGACAAAGTCAACTGGAAATAAACTAAACTTTAAGGCCCCGGTATACTTCAAACAAAGTTCTTTTTCATTCTTCTTTTAGGGGTAAAACGAAGTACGAAATGTGTGAGCAGCGATATACTGTAAACGAACATCTGACGCCGCCCTGAGAGCTGAGAGCGACATTTAGATGAATATGTAAATATGTGCTGTGCACTTTCTTCTCAGTAACAAAATAAACAACAGCAAAACAGTAAGCATTTATTATAGAAAGCGTAAGAAAAGCGTTTGATCATAACAGCATGGGTATGTTAGCATGAGCTCTGCTCTCTGTTTTCACCCGCGGAGATCTTACCTCAACCAACTCAAACACACGAAATGAGTCAGAGACGCGTCCCACGCGAGTGAAGGCGGAGCCTCAGCGCACACCTCCTGTTACATCATCGTCACTGACCAATGGTAGTACGAAGGTGTTTTGCAGCTGGAGCGAATATTTCCTGAAAGGTTGCTTTGGCAAGCTGTTTTTAACTTCCAAAAAGAACACAAAACGAACTTCGTTTTGGCCTGATTTTGTATGAAATGACGTCACATCAGTTCGTTCTTCGATTTCGGCCTTAAAGGTGCTCTATGTAAGTTTTTACATACTCGTTTCTCTGAAAACCATTGCTACAGCCAGCTATTTTACTTTGAAATTTGCGTTCTGTGTCGGAATTTCTGTTTTTGTTTCGGTCTGTGCAAGACTGCCCATTGCCAATTTACCCAATAGTATTTCTCCACCCCGGGTTGACAGTTGGTGGAAAACACAAGCAGCGAATTGCATGTCTGAGATTCTACTCGACCTAAAAAGCCTCAGCATCCATCTAAAAATCTCTATGAACGGGAGCATATCAAAATGTGATTTCAACTCATCATAAATCAATAAATCAACTAATTATCTTACAGTGTGTAAGTCTCCTCGCCTTCCAATGTCAACTGAGCTCGCTCCTGTTGCGTGTCCTCAAACTGGCAACCCGCAAGAGCGTCGAGTCTGAGGAGGAGGGGGCGGGGCAAACAATATTTTGAATTTGGACTGCAGTACCCATTTCAACCACTAGCTGTCATTCTTAAATAGAGCACCTTTAAAAAATTAACTCAATTTAAAACTAAACTAAACTAAAATAATAAAATACAATACAAAAAACATAAAATAAAAAAAATAAATAAATAAAATAAAATCATTTATTTCAGTTTGTGGTGAAATATAGAATAAAAATGGCCAAGGCATTACAAAGACAAAGTCAACTGGAAATAAACTAAACTTAAAAGTCTTTGCACATTGAAATTTTCGAACGTTAAAAAATAAATACGACCTTACGTTTTGTCAATCACGTTTACACACTGCCTCCAAAACTTTCGTCCGTCATAAAATGCATTTTTCACATCCGTGGCACGCATTTTGAGAGATGTCACTGTATGACAAACAAAGTGCGGAAAGAGACAGAATATAAAGACAGATTGTGCCAACAGCAAAGCATCAAACTGAGCCACTGACATCCTGAAGTAAACTTTGAAACGCTCGGGATAATCCCGCAGCTCCTTGATGAGGTGAACTCTCCTTTGTCTCTATGCAATCTCGGGATTGGATGGACCCAATATTTCCTCTTTCTTTTTCTCTTTTTAAGAAGAGAGAGGACAACTAAATCATGCTCACTGCTTGAAGACTCCATTTTGTATTGTTTTGCGAATTTTTTCGCAACGGATTCATTAATACGCATCGGACTCAGTGTGCAAGGTCTCTGTGCGTGACGAATCGTGAATACGAAAAAACTCATATGAAAATTTCAGACTTAAATCTTAACTCAATTTAAAACTAAACTAATAAAATAAAATAATAAAAAATAAAATAAAATAAATAAAATTTAAAATAAAATAAAATAAAATAAAATAAAATAAAATAAAATAAATCATTTAATTCAGTTTGGGGTGAAAAATAGAATAAAAATGGCCAAGGAATCACTAACACAAAATCAACCAGAAATAAACTAATCTTAAAACTAAACTAAATTTAAAACTGAATAAAAATAAGTAAAATAAAAATGACATCTCTAACAACCCCACAACAAACAACAATAAAATAAGTAAAACTTAAAACTAAAAATTCAACTAAACTTAACCTAAACTAAATAAACTAAAATAAAATTAAAAATCATTCACTTCAGTTTGTTGATTTTTAACACAAGGTCAATGTGAATTAAACTAAACTTAAAACTAAACTATAAAATAAACTGAAATAAAAAAATCATTCAATTCAGTTTGGTGAGGAAAAAGAGAATAAAAATGGGCAAGATTTTTAAGACAAGGTCAATGTGAACTAAACATAAAACTAATCTATAAAATTAAAAAGTCATTCACTTCAGTTTGTGGAGGAGAAAGAGAACAAGAACAGCTGAGGCATCACTAACACAAGGTCAACGGGAAATAAAGCTCAGTTCTCGCGGGTCATTACACATATATGGCGTCTCTTCAGAAGAAAAGAGGAATATTCTTTGCTAAGAAAAATACAGCAAGGGGGCAAAAATACATTTCATGTTTGTCTTTTTCCAGTGACCATAAAGTCCATTTCATTCCAGACTGTGTTTGGCTCACATACGTTTATTTAATATCACTTACAGTTTCTCTCTGAAATACCTGCCTTCATTAATACTCTAAGAGATGCCATGAAACTCTGATTTGTTGTCCAACGAAAGCTTGCATTTTTATGGGCAATAAAAAAAATATAAATATTGCAGCCAATCTCCGTTAAACGACAGAATGACGTGCGTCACGACTGTAAAAGGCCTGAAATATCTTGAACAGTAACGCTGTTGTTTCTACCTGGATGTGGAAGGAAGAATGTGTCTTTCCTGAACGGTTAGATCACTTTATATGGGCCATAAAGAGAAGGATGTAGAAAAATTAATACCTGAAATGATTTTAAAACATACAGTAACATCAACAAATGAGGAAAACACTTCAGCATGAGCGGATATGATGACTGGAAATGTGGCGTTTATAAACTTTAAACAGATTATTTTAACGCGCTGCATTAGTAATTAACTCAAACTGAAGAGTTCTTCACTCGTCTGTTTTCCAAGTTTGTGTGCCGCATCAGGCTCAGACTGAAAATACGCCCGGGAATCCGCTATAAAATGCGTCTAATTTGGAGAAAAGATGCTTTCATTGCACAATTGAAAATAAGCATTTATTTTTAACAGACGCATCCTAAAGAACGAGCTGAAATCCACCGTCTGACTTATCATCAAAAGCGTATAAAGTATCTTTCCCCAGAAGCTCATTTTTCCACCAAAAATGGATTTAAAAGTGGATTTTCTAAGATGCTAATAAACTAATTCAAGCCCGGCGCGAGGCAGAGCTTTTCAATTCCAGCAAGCTTTGCTCAGATTTGTTCTACATGATGACTGGAACACAGAGGGGAAATCTCTCAAACTCAATCAGACAAACACTTCCCTGCTATTTCACACCGAAAGTAAACTACTGCAAAGTGAAAACACTGACAAACAATGTCATTTCAGTTATTAGAAGAGATCCTATAACGCCCCTTTTCACAAGATGTAATATAAGTCTCTGGTGTCTCCAGAATGTGTGTGAGAAGTTTCAGCTCAAAATACCCCACAGATCATTTATTATAGCTTGTTAAATTTGCCCCTATTTGGGTGTGAACAAAAACACGCCGTTTTTGTGTGTGTCCCTTTAAATGCAAATGAGCTGCTGCTCCCGCCCCCTTTCCAGAAGAGGGCGGAGCTTTAACAGCTCAACAACAACAAAGCTGGAGAATCTCACGCAGCCAAAATGAGGATTGTCAGCCGTCATGTCGTCATCTCTTTTGTGTTGAATTGATCCCTCGTTTGTGAAGCAGTCCGGCGTAAAATGACGGCATTTACAAAAACAACTCTTCCTCTTCTCTAAAGCAGCCCAACATAGCCCCACCCCCTTTGTTGTGTGTTCTCGGAGGCGGGGTTTATGTAAATTTTAGGGTTTGTGATGTCACTAACCTTCCCGGGAGGAAGCTCATTGTAGTCCCTACCAGATGTTAAAAAGCGATTTCTGTAAAAGAAAATCTCTCTCTTCGCATTGAACTTTGAGCGTCGTAACTTTGCAGATGTTGTTTATAATCAAACAGCAACATTACACACTAACTAAACTTAAAAAAAGTCAAATCATTATTAACCACCGCTTTAATACACACCAAAACGTCTCCAGCCAAATAACACGCTCATGAAAAGCATTAGGAAAGCCATTGAATAGTGTTAATTGCTGGAGTGTAAATAGCAGTAATACTAATTACGATAATGATTGTGATAATCACACCTAAGTGAGGGCCGCGAGCGCGCACACACTGCTGCTGGTGATTGCAATCATCGTTAATTACAATGAAGTCTCTTTCTAAGCGTTCTGTTTGTCACACTGTTGAGGCAAATAACTGAACGATTGAGATACTGAGAAACCTGAACGAGCTCCTACAAAACAGCCCTGAGCTCTTACATAATGTGTCCATGCAGTCAGTCTATACTTCAAAGTTTGTATTTAGGTGTTTCACCATTTTACATCACATCACAATATTCCTCATTTAAATAATTAATGCACAGAATAAAGGGGCGGGGCCTGGTTGAGTTAGTTAGTAGTGTGTTGAAACTGGCGGTTATGGTAAGGGGCGGGACATTTCCCAAACACCAATCACAACACACTGCTCCAGCCGACCAATCAGAGCACATTGTGCTTTTCAGAAGGAGGGGCTTCATAGAAACGGGAGCGTTACTGACAGACTGGGAAGAGAGGAGCTGCAACAATGAGGAATATGAGTAAAATAATCAACATTCAAGCAGGAAAACCTGGTCTAGAAGAGCACAAAAACATCAATACTTTAAATAATCCTGCAGTGTGACAAATACATTTTTAAAAAGTACAAATATCCCCAATAGTCTCTCAACTCTATAATGGAAATGACTAACTGAAGTTAGGAGTCTCAGTTGAAGTTTGGTAATGTTGCTATGTAATTGCTATAATGTTATGGGTGGATGATATGTGATGGGTGGTTTTCAGGGTGTTGCTATACAGTTGCTGTGGTTTTCTGGCTGGTTGCCAGGGCGTTGCTATGCAGTCATTATGTTGTTCTGGCTGGTTGCCAGGGTGTTGCTATGTGCTTTGGTGTTCTGGCTGGATGCTAGGGTGTTGCTATGGTGTTCTGGCTGATTGCCAGTGCCAGGATGTTGTTATACATTGCTGTGGTTTTCTGGCTGGTTACTAGGGCGTTGCTATGCAGTTACTACATTGTTCTGGCTTGTTGCCGCAGTGTTGCTATGTAATTGCTTTGGTGTTCTGGCTGGTTGCCAGGGTGTTGCTATGTAATTGCTTTGGTGTTCTGGCTGGATGCCAGGGTGTTGCTATGGTGTTCTGGCTGATTGCCACTGCCAGGATGTTGTTATACATTGCTGTGGTTTTCTGGCTTGTTACCAGGGCATTGCTATGCAATTACTACACTGCGTTCCAAATTATTATGCAAGTGACATATCAGTAAGATTTCAGTAGAATAAACATTCAGATTTTAGTTTTTCTAAGAAAATGTTTGTTTGTTTATTTCTCCATGTCTTTTTAGATAACTGGTATCAATCTCAGACAAAAAAATTCACCAGGTCTATGGAAACCCTACTTAGAGGCTGTTCCACATTATTAAGCAAGTCACAGTTCTCATGCAATATGTGGAGGAAGAAAGATCTTTCTGAAGATGAAAAGCATGAAATGGTGCAATGTTGTGCAAAAGGCATGAAAACAACTAATATTGTGTGAAACTGAATGGAGATTATCAAATTATTATGAGATTTGTGAGTGATTTAGAGCACAGCAGAACTCAGTCAGATAAAGGTTTATTAATGAAAGTTCCTATCAAAAAAAATTAATTGCATTAAAAGGGCAGCTATAAAAAAAGCCAGTGTTGAGCAGCAAACAGGTATTTGAAGCTGCTGGTGTCTCTGGAGTCTCAAGAAGCTCTCCATGCAGGCTGGCAGTTGTGCTTAAAGATGCATTTCAGCCATCACTAACCAAACCTCACAAAGAGAAACATTTACAGTGGGTGTAGAAGTGGTTTATTGTACAGAAATCTTACTGATTTGTCTCTTGCATAATAATTTGGAACGCAGTGTATATTGGTCTGGCTTGTTGCCACAGTGTTGCTATGTAATTGCTTTGGTGTTCTGGCTGGATGCCAGGGTGTTGCTATGTAATTGCTTTGGTGTTCTGCTGTGATGCCAGGGGTGTTGCTATGGTGTTCTGGCTGATTGCCACTGCTAGGATGTTGTTATACATTGCTGTGGTTTTCTGGCTGGTTACCAGGGCGTTACTATAGTAACTATGCAGTTACTATATTGTTCTGGCTTGTTGCCGCAGTGTTGCTATGTAATTGCTTTGGTGTTCTGGCTGGTTGCCAGGGTGTTGCTATGTAATTGCTTTGGTGTTCTGGCTGGTTACCAGGGTGTTGCTATGCAGTTACTATGTTGTTCTCGCTGGTTAGCAGTGTGCTATGTAATTGCTTTGGTGTTCTGGCTGGTTGCCAGGGTGTTGCTATGTAATTGCTTTGGTGTTCTGGCTGGATGCCAGGGTGTTGCTATGGTGTTCTGGCTGATTGCCACTGCTAGGATGTTGTTATACATTGCTGTGGTTTTCTGGCTGGTTACCAGGGCGTTATAGTATTTATGCGGTTACTACATTGTTCTGGCGTTTATGTAATTGCTTTGGTTTTCGGCTGGTTGCCAGGGGTTGCTATGTAATTGCTTTGGTGTTAGGCTGGTTACCAGGGTGTTTCTATGCAGTTACTATGTTGTTCTCGCTGGTTACTGCAGTGTTGCTATGTAATTGCTTTGGTGTTCTGGCTGGTTGCCAGGGTGTTGCTATGGTGTTCTGGCTGATTGCCACTGCTAGGATGTTGTTATACATTGCTGTGGTTTTCTGGCTGGTTACCAGGGCGTTACTATAGTAACTATGCAGTTACTATATTGTTCTGGCTTGTTGCTGCAGTGTTGCTATGTAATTGCTTTGGTGTTCTGGCTGGTTGCCAGGGTGTTGCTATGTAATTGCTTTGGTGTTCTGGCTGGTTACCAGGGTGTTGCTATGCAGTTACTATGTTGTTCTCGCTGGTTACTGCAGTGTTGCTATGTAATTGCTTTGGTGTTCTGGCTGGTTGCCAGGGTGTTGCTATGTAATTGCTTTGGTGTTCTGGCTGGTTGCCAGGGTGTTGCTATGGTGTTCTGGCTGATTGCCACTGCTAGGATGTTGTTATACATTGCTGTGGTTTTCTGGCTGGTTACCAGGGCGTTACTATAGTAACTATGCAGTTACTATATTGTTCTGGCTTGTTGCCGCAGTGTTGCTATGTAATTGCTTTGGTGTTCTGGCTGGTTGCCAGGGTGTTGCTATGTAATTGCTTTGGTGTTCTGGCTGGTTACCAGGGTGTTTCTATGCAGTTACTATGTTGTTCTCGCTGGTTACTGCAGTGTTGCTATGTAATTGCTTTGATGTTCTGGATGTTTGCCAGGGCACTGCTTTTGTGTATTGGATAATTACCAGGGTGTTACTATGGTGTTCTGTGTGATTGACAGCACTCTCAAGTCTCTGTGATATGCTGCTCTTTAGACGTGGCTTGGGTCCCTCCTTCAATCGCTATGAGCACTATTACTAGTGATGCTTGACTTAACAATCATCACCAATCAAAAAACAGTGTTAATCATTTCAGTGTGAGTGTGGAATCTATCAAACCCTCCCTGAAACATCTGCTCTCCAAAACACTTCTCACAAGGTCCAACACTAAATCAAACTACAGCACCATCACAACATGAGATATGTGTGATCCAAGAGTCTTTCTCCATCTCCAGTGGCAGTAAGTTCCTCAGACTTCATTAACCGAAACCAGACTCAGAAAATCCCAGCATAAGAACATTTGCTGCCAGGTAACCATAAAAACAGCCACAGACGTTCACTCAGAGGTCAGCTGAGGTCGTCTATGCAACAATGTCCTTGTAAACGAGATGTCTTCCCATCTGTATTCGGCTCACAGCATCTCTGTGTGTGTCTGAGCAGCGTTCGGCAGATTACAGACAAACTGCAAATATTTACACTCAAGACTTTGACCGAAAGGACGGACAGAATCGAAGGGAATTTTGATATGTGCAACACTGTGGAGAAGGACAAGAGATGATAACCAAGGTAATGAGAGTCTCGAAACATCTCAAAATAACCGACAAACATCCTCACTTCTGCCGTTTGTGATGTCACTAACCCGCGAAGAAGCTCGTTGTAGTCCCTACCAGCCATTAAAAAGCGATTTCTCTAAAAGAAAATATCTCTCTTTGCATTGAACTTTATTACCTCCAGTATGATGTCACTTCTAAAGAGTCACGTGACCAAGGCCTGACGCTGATTTCCTCTTCTGCACACATTCACATTCTGCACAAACGCCGAGACGCCTTTTAAAAGTGGGCGAATATGGCAAATTATTTCACAGCAGGACAAAATGCACAATTTCATCTAAATAAATTAAACTGTGAATCTCTGGCCGTGAGGTGTGACACGTCTGCCTCCGACTGAAGCGCTAAATATGCAAAGAGAGAATTATGCTGGAATAGACAGATGAGTGTGTGTGTGTGTGTGTCGTGTAATTTCAATTTCACTGCATTCTAGGACTGAAGGCAATTGATTTCTGGCTTGGGAGAGAAAGTGATCCGCCATGAAAGGTTCTGCTTTAATCGAGCTTCTGTAGATCACTTAACAAATGATTCAACTTCAGGAAACGGATTCATCCGTTACGGCTGCAGCTTCTCACTTCACCGCGGTAATGAAGGGACGCTTCTGAAACGAGAGGCTTCATTCAGTCGCTGTGACAGCAGCTTTACTAATTCACCAGGTTCAGTTCAGATAAGCAGCAACTTTAACCTTCTATTAAACTATTAAATATTAAAATCACAGTTCAGGATGTAAATGTTACTGTTGATGATTGAGTTTGAATGATGAACGATTTTCACATTTATTCATCAGATGAACCCCTCTTAACTAAAATATGTTGTTAATATTTCAATAATTTAACAACACATTTATATGTTCATGGTTCTCCATGTCGGTCTTATGACAAAGCTATTTATTTATTTATTTGTTAAGTAAAATGACTAACAAAAAAATAGCAGAATTCACAATATGTTTTATTATTAATGCACAATATTAAATTGTCTGCCCAATACTGATAAGGTGATAATTATTTTCATTTTACAGCCGAAAACCAATAGATGCTCAATATTAAAATTTTCTAGTATTTAATATTTTATTTGTTTAGCTACATCATACATTACTTAGTAAATAAATAACTAAATTATTTATTTATTTATGTAATAAATTGCTAAATAAATACATTATTAATTTATTAAAATATTTATAGTATTAGTATTTTAGTATTTAATCAGTTTTATTTTGATTGTTTGCTTTTGTTTTACATTTTATGGTTGAATTAACTTTTTTCCATCATAAATGACATTCATTTTATTTATTTAATAAATGACTAAATAAATAAATGAACAAATGATTAATTTATTAAATATTAAGTCATGCACGTATCTATTTATTAATTTAAGCATTTATGGAAGAGCTAAACAAATAAAATATCAAATAAAATCTTATCTTTTTAGTGTTCGTATTTTAATATTTAATCAGTATTATTTTGATTGTTTGCTTTTGTTTTACATTTTATGGTTTAATTAATTATTAACTTTTTTTTATTAACAAAAAAATACAGAGTGATTGTTAATGATGATCGTTTAGCTGCATCATAATTTACTAACTGAATAAATGAAAAAAACTATTTATTTATTTAATAAATTACTAAAATAAATGAATAAATAATTTATTAAATAAATAATTTAAATAACTAATTTATTTATTGACTAAATTAATGAATCATTTATTACATAAATAATTTAGTAATTTATTGAATTATTCATTTAGTCATTTATTATGCAGCTAAACAAATAAAATAAAATCTTTTTATGAGCAGTATTTAGTATTTTGATTGTTTATTTGTTTTTATTTTACATTTTATGGTTTAATGAATTATTATTGACTTTTTCCATCAACTCATAAATTCCAGAATGATTGTTTATGATGATCGTTTAAGCTGCATCATAATTTACTAATTGAATAAATGACTAATTGATTTTTTTATATAATAAATGACTAAATAAATGAATGAATAAATTGTTTATTAAATAAATTATTTAATTGAAATAATTTAAATATTAACTATTTCTTTTATTTATGGACTAAATGAATGAATAAATCATTAATTACTTTTAATTAATGAATTTATTTAATAATTCATTTAGTCATTTACGAACAAATAAAAATATAAAATAAAATCTTAGTATTAATATTTGAATATTTAATCTTTTTTTTTATTATTATTGGTTTGGTTTTAAAATTATTTATTTACATTTTAAATTAATTTCGTTTTGAATGAATTAACTTTTCCATCAACTCAAAAACAAGCTGTAAACCAATAAATCTTTCTAATTCAATCTAGGATCACCATCATGATCCAGCTGCATGTTTTCCGTGTCCTTGGAATATTTTCTATTCTCCGACACAGTTGGACTGATGACAGAACGAGCAAACAAACACTCAAGGGTCACCGCATGCCATCAGCGCACGCGTCATTTGCACATCTTGAGACGAGCTCCTTATCATAATCCATAACGTCCTTCAGCTGGAGTCCCTCGTTTGGACGTCGGATAAACGGAGGGATGAGCCTCACCTCCCGCAGACGGAGGTCTCCACAGGCCCGGCACACATCACAGCAGACCTCACACACAAATATGCACTCGACCGCCATCAAAACAAGACAATAAAGACATTTTATGCGGCTCCTAAAAGCAGCCGTGGCGTGTGTCCATGCATCGATTCTCTGATCAGAGAGACCTTGACTCCGGGCTTTTGAAGCTCTGTTGGCTGTTACATTACTGTGTTTCACAATCACTGAAGAGAAACTGACTGAATGCAGCAGTAAATGCATAATTCATGCTGCTAATGTAATGTTTTTGTAAATAAGTTTCTTCTGCTCAACAAGGCTGCATTTATTTGATTAAAAACACACTAAAAATAGTGAAATATTTTTGTAATTTAAAATAACTTTTAAATATGTGAATATATAGCAAAGTGTAATTTATATCCAGAATTTTCAGCATCATTACTCCAGTCTTCAGTGTCACATGATCCTTCAGAAATCATTCTAATATGATGATTTGATGATCAAGAAACTTTTCTGTTATAATATAAACATCTTTATTGTCACTTTTGATCAGTTTAATGCTGAATAGTGTATATTTGACCAGAATAAAAACTTCTCTGCTAAGAAACGAGCAGATGGAGAGCGAGAAAATGGCTCGTCTGAGCCAAAGCATGTGCTGTGAGGAATATATCAGCTGCTCCGAGAGGAACATCAGGCTGTTTCTGGATGCAGATGTGATGCACTTCACCTCAGGAACTAAAACTCCCTTCGGTGTCTCAAATATATGAGATCTCAACTGATGCCAGACGGCCGGAGACAACTGGAAAGAACTGCATAGGTGCGTTTATGAAGGAAACCTGAGGAGTGTTTGAAACTGCTTTGCAAACAAGAACAAATGTAGCTTGAATTGATTAGATGGTGGTGGTTTGCTATTGGTGGATTTCATGTGAGTGACAGGTTGCCCCGCCCTCATCATCAGAGAAGAGGAAGAGATGCTGCAAGAGGGAGGAGAAGATATTCTGATTCAAGATTACCAGGAACATGAATTTAACAAATGAAGATGTGCACCGAATTTTGATTTCATGGTGAGCATTACTGTTAGTGACTCTTTGCTGTCTAAAAACATTGATCTGAAGTGTATTTCTGGTGCTTGTGTTTAATAAACAATAATCCTGGTGCTTTTAACCATCACTACAGGAATCTGCACCGCTGCTGGAGGAGATGAAGAGCTGTGAAAGTAAAGCCCTGTTAATATTTCATCAGTTTCTGCTTCAGGATCAGTGTGTGACGGAGAACATCAGATCAGATCAGATGAATTATTCCTGCTGTACACATGAGAGCCAATCAAGAGCGTCACCTCGACAGGATGAATCAAAGCACTGACACACACACACTCGCACACACAAACACAGTCAAAAACACACATGCAAGCACACACACACACACACGTACACACAAACACACACACAAGCACACACATGCATGCACACACACATACATTCACACTCACGCATACACACACACACACTCACACATGCACACACACACTCGCTCACACACGCACACAAAAACACATGCATGCACACTTACACACTCTCACACACCCGCACACATGCACGCACACGAACACAGTCAAAAACACATGCAGGCACACACACTCATGCACACAGACATGCATGCACACTTACACACTCTTACAAACACACACACTCACACACACTCTCACACATACGCATGCACACACTCACATGCACACATACGCACACGAAAACACGCACACAGTCACTAACACACACACACACACATGCATGCACACTTACTCTCACAAACACACACACTCACATGCACCACACACATGAACACACTAGACTTGTGCCGATATTCGGTAATGTGATATATCGCGATAATGAATATGCACAATATTGTTATCGTGGGCATTTCAAAATACCGTAAATAATAATTTATTACCAATTATTAAAATTTTTATAATGCATTTTAGAATACTTTCCCCATCAACCGTATAAAATGCACAACACCGCTGTATTCTGCGCTCAGATGTAAACAAGCCCAATGCATGAGAAGCACATGACGGAACGAGTGAAGGAGACGCGCTGAATGAAAGTGCGCGTTCACTCTCTGACAGCAGAGGGCGCTGATGGAACAGCAGAAATGCAGCGGTTACCCCGGAAACCCCATAATCAAAGCTGCTGCGCAGGTGAAGTTTTTAAAATGCCTCAAACATATATTTTAATCTGGACTACAACATGCTCTAATGATTAGAAATGTTCTGATTATTTGTTATTGTTCAGTAAAACTTAAAGACATACGGCTTTATTAGTTAACATGTTAATTCATTAAACTAACAATGAAAAATACTTACAAAGCATTAATTATTCTTAGTTAATGTTTAATAACATTACTAAAATCAAAAGAACTTATTTAATGGGCCTGAAATTATCAGTTGTGTTTCTTAACTAACATAACAAAAAAAAATAATACTTTCTGTAACAAATGTAGCTATTGCTCAATCTTAATGCATTAAATAATGAGACATTATTGTAAAGTGTTTCCTGTTGTTCTTTATAGACTAATTCTTTTGCACTTTAATCTGTTTGAAAATTTGACTTTATATTTTTTTTGTGTATATTGTATTATTGTATTTAAACATTCAGAGTTATTTTTGTTATTACAAAAAGAGTTCTTAAACCTGTTATACTGACAACACTTTTTTTTGCAACTTATTTCAATACCGTGATAAAAGCTTCAGCAATTAATCGCAACATGAAAAATTGATACCGTCACATGCCTAGAACAAACACAGTCAAAAACACATGCATGCACACACACACTCACTCACGCACACACACATGCATGCATGCACGCACACACACACACACACACGTGCGTTTTGATAAAACGATCAAACCTGAGCCAAAACATCATGACAGCGTATGACATCATGCCTGTGTGTGATATGAAGCACAGTATCTGAAGAACACACTCCGTTCATCTTGAGCTAATGGATTACTGTCTCTAAACTAAATCAATCTCATGTGTGAAGAGAGAGAAGCGTCAGACACACACACTGAACTGCTCATTAACTCCAGTATGAATGCAGCGGATCCTTCACTCCTCCAGCGCTGAGCCAGCAGAGAGACGACACTCAGGACAGACTGACAGGAAACGGCCCTAACGAGGAGGGAAAGGTTGAGCCCGCGGATTCTGTGTGTCACCTTCTCTCGCTAACACACACTGACAGAAGAGCTTCTCACACACACACACACACACACACAAAACCTGCAACTTCAAGCTGAATTCAGAAGTAATCTGAACTGAAACGCTCATTGCGAACGATTTGGGACAAAAAAAAAAAAAAAATTATTATAATAAAATAAAAATTAAAATTATGATTGCAATTTAACATGCACATTTTTAAAAGAGCTCCAGTTTTGCTGTTCTTGTTTGCACATATTCTTCAAAATCATATTCTGATTATATATCAATATAACACTTTATGATCAGGTTCATTTGTTTACATTAGTTAATATGAACTAGCTATGAAAAATACTTCTAAAGCATTTATTCATCTGAGTCATTTTACCATTTACTAATACATGATTAAAATCAAAAGATAATATCTGTTAATATTATTTAATGGACCTGAGCTGACATGAACTAACTATGAACAGTTGAATTTTTATGAACTAATGTTAACAAAGATTAATACATACTGCAACAAATGTGCTGCTAATAGTTCATGTTAATTAATGCATTAAATAATGTTAATGGGTTACCAATATGGCTATAAAATAATATATATTATATATATATATAAAAAAATTATGATTATAAAATAATGTTTTATAATAACATACTATTTTATAAATATATTATATTTAAAGTTATGGTTATAAAATAATGTTTTATAACAATATAATATTCTATAATATAATCATATTTTATTCATATATTCTATTTAAAATTGTGATTATAAAATAATGTGATTATAACATAATATTTTTATAATAATATAATAATATTTTATAAATATATTATATTTAAAGTATGATATAAAATATTTTATAATAATATAATAATATTTTTTAAATATATTTTATAAATATAAGTTTTATAATAATATAATCTTTTATAATATAATAATATTTTATAAATATATTATATTTAAAGTTATGATTATAGAATAATGTTTTATAACAATATAATATTTTACAATATATATAAATTTATAAATACATTTAAAAGTATGATTAAAAAGTTTTATAATAATAATATATTTTATAATATAATAATCTTTCATAAATATTATATTTAAAATTATGATTATAAAATAATGTTTTATAATAATATAATAATATTTTATAAATATATTATATTTAAAGTTATGATATAAAATATTTTATAATAATATAATAATATTTTTAAAAATATTTAAAATTATGACTATAAAATAATAAGTTTTATAATAATATAATATTTTATAATATAATAATATTTTATAAATATATTATATTTAAAATGATTATTATGAATAATGTTTTATTATAATATAATATTTATAATAATATAATAATATTTTATATAATATATAAAAATAGATAATTTTTATTATTATTAAAATGTTAAGAAATATATTGCTATATATTATTGTAGGTCTATTGTAAAATAGAAAAACAAACATGACGGAGTGACAGACGTTTCAAAATGATGGTGTGTCGTGTGGGTGAAGAGAGTGCTGAAAGTTTTCAGAAAGTTTAGTGAAAGTTTTCAGTCACAGGAAGGATTCAACAAACGAAACGATCTGAAGTTTGTTTGACATCAGCACATCAGACGGGGAGGTAAAACATGTCTATGCAGTAAACCGCAGCGTTTCAACATATTTGACCACCTAAATCACTTAAAACAAACTGATTAACATATCAAAGCGAGTGTCACTGCAAACACAACCTGTCAGAATGGCAAAGCTTTGTAAAGCGCTTTGAGTACACAGAAAATCGCTGTATAAATGTATTATTAATAATTATTAATTATTATTCCCCAGTTTCTAGCATGTTGATGAGACAGATTTGGTGTTTGTGCTCTTAAGAGCGTCAAAGGTTTCTTTTTACAGCGTTAAGAAATGTCTTACCCTGGAGATGGTCACCCTCCGCCGATGAAACTATCGATCCAGAAATCTCTAACATCATTTACTGAAAACAAGACATTCTGATGGACACAATCACACTACAAAAAATAATGTGAAAACACACAAAAACACTTTTTAAAATCTGTTTTCCTGGTGAAGAGGGTTTTCTGTTTACTGACACACACACACACACACACACACACACGCAGCGTTTGGCAGCGGTCCTGAGCGAAAGCATCAGCCGCGAGCCGCGGGTCTGCCAGCTCTCGCTCACACTTCAAACGGCATGGCAAACGCAGAGTCAAGAGATCAACTGAGGGCCAATCCTGCAGGGACGCCCTTTCTGCATGTTAGATGAACGCGTGTGATTGGAGGAACACCAGAGTGATTCACATCACATCCACCAATGAGGTGAGAGTGGCAAAAACGGTTGAGAGGGAAAAAAGAAGCCAAAAGGAAACTCAAAACAACTGATTCTGAAGAAAAACAACAATGATAAAGATTGATACATGACAACAACTGCAGCAGATCAGAACTGATAACTGACGTGAGTGTGTGTGTGTCTGTGTGTGTCTGAGAGTGTGTGTTTGTGTCTACGTGTGTGTGTGTGTGTGTGCGAGTGTATGAGAGTGTGTGTGTGAGTGTGTTTGTGTGTCTCTAGGCGTGTGTGAGTGAGTTTGTGTGTGTGTATGAGAGTGTGAGCATGTGTATTTGTGTGTCTATGTGTGTGTGCAAGTGTGTGCGAGTGTGTGCATGTTTGCGTGTGTGTATGAGAGAGTGTGAGTGTGTTTTTGTGTCGTTATGTGTGTGTGTGCGCGTGTGTTGTTATGTGTGTGTGCACATACAAAAACGAACGTGTGTGTGTGTGTGAGTGTGTGTATGTGTGTGTGTGTGTGTGTGTGTGTGTGTGAGTGTACGAGAGTGTGAGTGTGTTTTTGTGTCTCTATGTGTGTGTGAGTGTACGAGTGTGTGTGTGTGTACGAGAGTGTGTGTGTGTGTGGTGTGTGTGTTTTGTGTCTATGTGTGTGTGTATGAGAGTGTGTGCGAGTGTGTGCAAGTGTGTGTGCGTGTTTGCGTGAGTGTGTGTATGAGAGAGTGTGAGTGTGTTTTTGTGTCATTATGTGTGTGTGTGCGCGTGTCGTTATGTGTGTGCGCACGTATGTGCACGTACAAAAACGAACGTGTGCGTGTGTGCACGCGTGTCTATGTGTGAGTGTGTGTATGTGTGTGTGTCTATGTGTGTATGAGAGTGTGCACGAGTGTGTGTGTGTGTGTGCGTGTGTTTGCGTGAGTGTGTGTGTATGAGAGTGTGAGTGTTTTTGTGTAGTTATGTGTGTGTGTGTGTGTGTGTGTTTGTGTGTCGTTATTTGTATGTGTGGGTGTGTGCACGTGTGTGACATGCGTGTGTGTGTGTATGCATGCGTGTCTATATGCGAGTGTGTATGTGTGTGTAAGTGTATGAGAGTGTGTGTGAGTGTGTGTCTACGTGTGTGTGTGCGTATTTGCGTGAGTGTGTGTGTATGAGAGAGTGTGAGTGTGTTTTTGTGTCGTTTTGTGTGTGCGTGCGTGTGTGTGTGTGTGTGTGTGTGTGTTTGAATTAGAATTCAGTTCAATCCTCTTCCAATTCCAATTTAAACTACAATTCTACTTCCTGTGTGTTTTGGTCAATTCAATTCAAATTCACACAACTGAAGGGAGATAATTGAATTCAGTTGAATTCTACACAACTTGGATCATTAACTATGAGCAAACACACACACACACACACACACACACACACACACACACACACTAATCATTTCAACAACTCCAGAATAATCAACTTCATGTGATTCACACTGATTCTGTTTCTCATCAGACGTTCAGTGTGAAGACCGTCAGCAGTCACACACACACACACACACACACACACACACACACACACACACACACTTATTAAACACCAAACAGGAATAAATCAGCATTATATAACTCAGCAACAACTATATTAGAGAATAAGTCAACAACTATATTAACTGCACTTCTGCTACTTGTTGCTTGTTTCACCACAATAAAGTATTAATATTGATCAGAAAACACGAGTCTGGCTGCGGATCAATAACATGGTGTTAATTAGCAGCGCGGCCTGCTAGGAAACTCTGACAGCAGATGAAGAGCTGTGTGTGATGACGGAGCCAGAAACACGAGTCTCATGAGAGACTTCAGTCCATCATCTCCAGCCTGACATGATCTGACATGATCTGACATCACACAACACGGAGAGAATTAGTTAAACCTGATCTCTAAACATCAACGCTGAGATCAGAGACAAACACAGCCGCTGAAATCACTTCACAAATGAATCATTTGAGTGTTTACATGCACTGAATGAATCCAAAATGATTTATTAGTTTAACATTTCTGTTTATGTGAACGCTGAATCTTTACATATTCTTTTAGATGTGCATTACTTCTATTCCGAGACAAATGTCAGTGCATGCAAAGTGATAATAATGCATTATGTTGCATGGAAACGCAGCCGTTGTGTTTTACTTCTATGATTAATAATAATAAAACAGACCAAACATCTCCAAACAGCATCAAGAAGGGACCAGAGTCACAAAAATATTCTTTAAAAAGAATTCTTGTAAGAATATTCCTAAGTGCAATTCATGAAAAATACTCGTTATCAAATTAACGATAGATAGATAGATAGATAGATAGATAGATATGGTCAGATAGATAGATAGATAGATAGAAATGGTCAGATGGATAGATATGGTCAGATAGATAGATAGATAGAATGGTCAGATAGATAGAGATAGATAGATAGATAGATATGGTCAGATAGATAGAAATGGTCAGATAGATAGATAGATAGATAGATAGAGATAGATAGATAGAAAATAGATAGATAGATAGATAGAGATAGCAGATGATAGATAGATATAGATAGATAGATGGAGATAGATAGATAGATGATAGATAGATCAGATAGATAGAGATAGATAGAGATATGATAGATAGATAGATAATATAGCAGATAGATAGATAGAGAATAGATAGATAGATAGATAGATAGCAGATAGATAGATAGATAGATAGATAGATAGATAGATAGATAGATAATAGATAGATAGATCCAGATAGATAGAAGATAGAGATAGATAAATGAGATAGATAGATAGATAGATAGATAGATAGATATGGTCAGATAGATAGATAGATAGATATAGATAGATAGATAGATAGATAGAAAGGTCGATAGATAGATAGATAGCAGATAGATAGATAGATAGATAGAGATAGATTAGATAGATCAGATAGATAAGATATAGTATAGATATAGATAGATAGATAGATAGATAGATAGATAGATATGGTCAGATAGATAGATAGATAGATAGATAGATAGATAGATAGATAATGGTCAGATAGATAGATAGATAGATAGATAGATGGTCAGATAGATAGATAGGATAGATAGATAGATAGATATGGTCAGATAGATAGATAGAAGATATAGATAGATAGATAGATAGATAGATAGAATAGATAGATAGATGGTCAGATAGATAGATAGATAGATAGATAAATGGATAGATAGATAGATAGATGATAGATAGATGGTCAGAAGATAGATAGATAGATAGATAGAAATCAGATAGATAGATAGATATCAGATAGATAGATAGAGAGAGATAGAAATGGTCAGATAGATAGAGATAGATAGATAGATAGATAGATAGATAGATAGATAGATAGATAGATAGATAGATATAGATAGAAATAGATAGATAGATAGATAGATAGATATAGATAGATAGATAGATAGAAAATAGAAGATAGATAGATAGATAGATAGATAGATAGATAGAGATAGATAGATAGATAGATAGATAGATCCAGATAGAGATAGATAGATAGATAGATAGCAGATAGATAGATAGAAATGGTCAGATGATAGATAGAGATAGATAGATAGATAGATAGATAGAAATAGTCAGATAGATAGATAGATAGATAGATAGATAGATGATAGATAGATAGATAGATAGATAGATGATCAGATAGATATATGATAGATAGGATGATAGATAGATAGATAGATAGATGATAGATAGATAGATAGATAGATAGATATTAGATAGATAGATAGATAGATAGATAGATAGATAGATAGAAGATAGTATAGATAGATAGATATAGATAGATAGAGATAGATAGATAGATAGATAGGTCGATAGATAGATAGATAGATAGAAATGGTCAGATAGATAGATAGATAGATAGATAGGTCTAGTAGATAGATAGATAGATAGATAGATATGGTCAGATAGATAGATAGATAGATAGAAAGAGATAGATAGATAGATAGATAGATAGAAATGATCAGATAGATAGATAGAAATAGATAGATAGATAGATAGATAGATAGATAGATAGATAGATAGATAGATAGATAGAAATCAGATAGATAGATGATAGATAGATATAGATAGATAGATAGATAGATAGATATGGTCAGATAGATAGATAGAAATGGTCAGATAGATAGATAGATAGATAGATAGATAGATAGATAGGTCAGATAGATAGATAGATAGATAGATAGATAGATAGATAGATAGAAATGGTCAGATAGATAGATAGATAGATAGATAGATAGATAGATAGATAGATAGCTAGATAATAGGCAGATAGATAGATAGATAGGATAGATAGCAGATAGATTAGATAGATAGATAGATGATAGATAGAATGGTCAGATAGATAGATAGATAGATAGATAGATAGATAGAGATAGATAGATAGATAGATATAGGGAGATAGCTAGATAGATAGATAGATAGATAGATAGATAGATAGATAGAAATGGTCAGATAGAGATAGATAGATAGATAGATAGATAGAGATAGAGGAGAGATAGATAGATAGATAGATATGGTCAGATAGATAGATAGATAGATAGAGATAGATAGATAGAAATGGTCAGATAGATAGATAGATAGATAGATAGGTCAGATAGATAGATAGATAGATAGATAGATAGTAGATAGATAGATAGATAGATAGATAGATAGATAGATGGTCAGATTAGATCAGACAGATGGATAGATATGGTCAGAAGATAGATAGATAGATAGATAAGATAGATAGAAATGGTAGATAGATAGATAGCTAGATAGATAGATATGAGATAGATAGATAGAAGATAGATAGATAGATAGATAGATAGATAGATAGATAGATAGATAGATAGATAGATAGATAGATAGATAGATAGATAGACAGATAGATAGATATGGATCAGCTAGATAGATAGATGGTCAGATAGATAGATAGATTAGATATATCAGATAGATAGATAGATAGATAGAGATGGAGTAGATAGAAGATAGATAGATAGATAGATAGATAGATAGATAGATAGATAGATAGATAGATAGATTAGATAGATAGATGGAGATAGATAGATAGATATATAGATAGGATCAGATAGATAGATAGATAGATAGAGAGATGGATAGATAAGATAGGTCGAGATAGATAGATGAAATGGTCAGATAGATAGATAGATAGATAGATAGATAGAAATGGTCAGATGGATAGATATGGTCAGATAGATAGATCTAGATAGATGGTCAGATGATAGCTAGATAGATAGATAGATAGATAGAAGATAGATCAGATAGATAGTATAGATAGAAAGGTCAGATAGATAGATAGATACAGAAGATAGATAGATAGATAGATAGATAGATAGAAATAGTCATATAGATAGATAGATAGGACCTAGATAGATAGATAGATAGATAGATAGATAGATAGAAAGTAAGATAGAGATAGATAGATAAGATAGCTAGATAGATCGATAGATAGATAGATAGATAGACAGATAGATAGATAGATATGGTCAGATAGATAGATAGATAGATAGATAGATAGATAGATAGATAGATAGATAGATAGATAGATAGATAGAAATGGTCAGATAGATAGAAGATAGATAGATATAGTAGATAGATAGATAGATAGGTCAGATAGATAGTAGATAGTATAGATGATAGATAGATAGGTCCAGATATAGATATAGATAGATAGATAGATAGATATAGAGATAGATAGATAGATATGGTCAGATAGATAGATAGATAGATAGATAGATAGATAGATAGATAGATATGTCAGATAGATTAGATGATAGAAGATAGACAGATATAGATAGCTAGATAGATAGATAGATAGATAGATAGATAGATAGATAGATAGATAGATAGATAGATAGATAGATAGATAGATAGATAGAAATGGTCAGATAGATTAAATTCTATATTATATCGATATTATATTGCTTAGTATTTTATTTTTATTTATTTTAAGGTCTATAAAATATATAATATAAAATAAATATAAGTACATTTTATTTAATTAAATTTAAATTAAATTTACTAAAGTAAATTTATAAAGTCTAAAAATTATAAGTAGTTCATATTATACAGTATATATACAGTATATACATGCATTTAATATTATATTATATTATATTATATTTAGAACATTTCTTTTATGGACTATTAATTATATAAAATTATATAAAATTATATAAAAATGTAAATGTATTACATCTAAAAATTGAACGAAGTTCATAAAAATAGTCCTACGTCCAATTCTTGAAAAATTATTAAGACGTTCTGAAATGATTTATTTATAATTATATTTTTGCTATGAATTATTATAATTTGAAAATTATTATTATTTTATATATATATATATATAATATATATATATATATATATATATATTTCTTTATTATATTGCATTACATTATTTACAATTATATTATTGTTTTTATTTATAATATTTCTTTTAATCTATTAAATATCGTAACAAATTCTGAGAAGTTCATAAGAATATTCCTAAGTGCAAATTTGATTTTATTTTGACCATCAAGAAAACGACAGTCTTCAGTGTTATCTGATTGTATGGCGGTTCTGATCCTGAGTAATAATAAACCAATAAACAAACCCATAAAATTAATTAAACATCTAAGATGAAATATATAAATATATATATATAAAACAAGACAAGACAAGTTATTCATAAATATATTCTTAAGATAGAAAATAAGAAAATAGCAGTTGAAGATGAAGAAAATGGCTCCAGATGAGCCTCATCCACACCTCCATCTCACCTCCGACTCTCTTCATATAAAAATGATTACTGCACATAAACATTATGATGAATGAACCCGGACATCATAAATACCTCCAATCCAGCAACATCTACACGGTTCCCACGACATTTAGCCAATGAGCGATTAAAGTTCTCCGTGTGCAAAACGCCTCTAATGAAGCCAAAACCATCCTGAGGTCTGAATGAGGAAAACCAGCCACTGAATCAGAGCAGAACTCATATAATCATCATGATCCATGAATGTTTTAATGGGAACCCTAAACCTGATTTATGACCTGAAAAGGGAAAAATCCCCTAAATGCTCATGATGATCCTGACATGAAGACAGACTCGATGTTTGTCAGCATGAGTCACTTCACATCATCTGGTTTCTGCTCTACAGGCCAAAATATCTGCTTTGTGCCAAAAACAAATAAATGATGGACTCAAAACAAGCCTGTAACCTGATCTGAGCAGATCCACCAGCACTGATACTGACTGAGCATGAGCTGCACTCGAGTCTGAAGCATCTAAAGCTCTTTTACCTGAGGATGAGGAGGATGAGGAGGACGAGGAGGTCAAGAACCCGTGAAGCACCAGCCGCCGTCACGATACATGGAGAGAGACACAGAGAGGTTTTGATTAGCGTGAGTTATGATAACAATAATGAGATATAAATATTCATGGGCGTATCGTGTCTCCCGGAGGGACGGTGATTCGTGATGTTGATTGTTAAACTGATAATCAGGATCCTCCCCAGGAGAACAGCAGAGCTTCATCGTTTATTATTCGGCGCTGTACATCATTATGATGCTGTAAGTCAATATACAAACACACACACACACACACACACAGGATGGATGCAGGAGAGCGTTTTAGTTTGTAAACATACACCGGTGACATCATCTACAGTTACTACATAAACTGATAAACGCCTACTGATCTTCTGTGACAAATCACACTCATACTGAGGGACATATTTTCGATCCACATATTGAAATATATAGACCATAAAGGAGGCATCATGAAGTAAGATATTATGAATAAACATAGGGGAAAAAAAACATATTTTTACATATGACACATAAATGAATATATATTTTGCATATTATTATAACAAAATAAACACTGTGTCATTATAAACACATAGTTCTGGTTTGAGCCTTTGGGGTCATTTTTTGGGTTATTTTTCCAGTGTTTGGGTAGTTTTTGTGTTACCCAGATCCTGGGTCAGACATAACAACCCAGTGTTCGGGTAGTTTTTGTGTTACCCAGCTCCTGGGTCAGGCGTAACAACCCAGTGTTTGTGTTACCCAGATCCTGGGTCAGACGTAACAACCCAGTGTTTGGGTAGTTTTTGTGTTACCCAGATCCTTCAGACGTAACAACCGGGGGTAGTTTTCGTGTTACCCAGATCCTGGGTCAGACGTAACAACCCAGTGTTTGGGTAGTTTTTGTGTTACCCAGATCCTCACCCCAGGTTGGGTAACAGACCTGGGTCAGACGTAAAACCCAGGTTTGGGTAGTTTTGTGTTACCCAGATCCTGGGTCAGACGTAACAACCAGGTTTGTGGTTTACCCAGATCCTGGGTCAGGCGTAACATCCAGTTTTGGGTAGTTTTTGTGTTACCCAGATCCTGGGTCAGAGGTAACAACCCAGTGTTTGGGTAGTTTTCGTGTTACCCAGATCCTGGGTCAGACGTAACAACCAGTGTTTGTGTTACCCAGATCCTGGGTCAGGCGTAACATCCCAGTGTTTGGGTAGTTTTGTGTTACCCAGATCCTGGGTCAGGCGTAACATCCCAGTGTTTGGGTAGTTTTTTGTTACCCAGATCCTGGGTCAGACGTAACAACTCAGCGTTTCGGTAGTTTTTGTGTTACCCAGATCCTGGGTCAGGCGTAACATCCCAGTGTTTGGGTAGTTTTTGTGTACCAGATCCTGGGTCAGACGTAACAACTCAGCGTTTCGGTAGTTTTTGTGTTACCCAGATCCAGATTAACACCCAGTGTTTGTGTTCCCCAGATCCCAGGTGCGGCATGTTAACCAAGATCCCGTAACAACCAGTTTGTGTTACCCAGGGGTCAGTTCCCAGTGTTTGTGTTACCCAGATCCCGGGTCAGGCGTAACATCCCAGTGTTTGGGTAGTTTTTGTGTTACCCAGATCCCGGGTCAGGCGTAACATCCCAGTGTTTGGGTAGTTTTTGTGTTACCCAGATCCTGGGTCAGACGTAACAACTCAGTGTTTGGGTAGTTTTAATGAAAGTTTGCAAAGAACCATCACCAAACGGCACGTGTTCTGTCAGAGGGTTTGAATCTCATTCTGCATTTTTAACTCAAAACACCACGTTCCCTCAAATTCATTAAAGTCTCACGGACGGATGACTGTAGAAATATGCTGATGTTCCTCCTGCAGATGACAATCAAAAAGCCTCAGAAACACTCCAATTAAGCACAAAACCACTAAATAAAACATGGGATGTGATGAGAAACGCACGAATGCGTGTGAAATTCAAATAGGCCTGTTTTACCAACACGCTGACAGATAACAGCTCATTAGACTTGTGTGTGTGTGTGTGTGTGTGTCAGGTGACTGTTAAACATGTTAAACTGTATCTTAAACGGCATCATTCAACACACGGACTCCTGAACAAAATGTGTTCACGGTAAACATCAAATTAGACCAATTAATGAAGACAAAAGCAAAAGTGTGAATGATTTGTTTCTGTGAGGATGAGAAACGCTCAGTCCACCATCTTCAGTGGTCCAAACGTAGAGCGCCACTTTGATCTCATTAAAGCACAGCCGTGTCAGCCGTCCGTCTGAGCATGTGACCGTGACTCAATCAACAGCGCCTCATAAAAGCCACATCAAAGCAGACGTCACTAAACCACACACACACATTATAACCCACAGTCCACTGCGAGCCGACACGACGACACGACCCTGAGCAAAACAAGCCGATTCATCAACAGCATCAGTGGAATTCCTTCCGAATGACGCGTGCGATCCGGAATGAGTCTCGAACGGGACAACAGCAGAAACGACCGACGTTAGACACAGTCTGATCATCTCACGATTACAGTCAGCTTTATGGAGGATGGATTTGGAAGTGCTTAAATATAATTATGCAAACTGTTTTCAACATTGATAATAATCATAAATGTTTCAAATCAGCATATTAGAATGATTTCTGAAGGATCATGTGACACTGAAGACTGGAGTAATGATGCTGAAAATTCAGCTTTGATCACTGGATATAAATTACATTTCAACATATATTCACATAGAAAACAGCTGTTTTAAATTATAAAAATATTTCACATTTTTTACTCTATTTTTTACATTTTAAGTTTGACTGTGGCTGTTTAAGTAAGTCTGGAGCCCTGAAAACACACACATACACACACTCGACTTTGAGTATCTGGAAGTCTGAAAGCGTCTCATACTGTAGAAGCGTGACGAGGACTGTGACCGATCCGATTCGACAAGCTAGTAAGAGACACGATTTCTTGCAATATGATTCAATCAGCAGAACAGTGTGACTAAATCTGATCTGATTACACATGTGACTTCTGAACAAAACAACAAGATCATGCACAGCAAAATCTCCAGAGTTATATCAACTCTGCTCAGAGTGCATTTGGTCCCTCTCTAAATAGTGTTAAAGTAACACTGAAACAGAGTTAAAGTTAATGAGAATTAAGCAATTAATTAAGTGATGATTGTGCATTAGTGATGAACACCTGCTGTTAACAAGCAGAGTCACTGAAGAAAACTACAACTGACTTCAGTCACAGCCTTATTAATTGCTTAATTATCTCATTAACTTTAACTCTGCTTCAGTGTGTGCAAAAAATAAAAATCACCCCTTTAATTGATTTCTTTGAGTTAAAACTGGACTTTTTATTTTGACAGGTTGTACTGAAGATCTTTGAGTTTCAGAGTGAATTTGATTTTTCTCAAATAAAATGATGAAATGATCATAAACATACTCAGAGAATGCTTCATGTCTTCAGATAGTGACACAGCAAACACTGAGCATCACACAGAGACACGCAAAACAAGCAGATATATGTATACAGCAGTCGTTTTGCGCTTCTGAGACTTGGAAAATCAAAATGAACAGAATTAAACCCAGCACACGCACACACACACACACCAATATCAATCAAAGCAATAATTCCCAGTACAATTATGAGGAACATGGATGCAGATATGACACAGAACACGATGATCCCATTTTCCCGCTGTGAGGAATGTGATGGGAACGAAATGAACATTATGACTCATTTGAGTCTCTTTGTCTGAGCTGCATTAATTGAAGACAACTGCTGTGACCTTCTCAACACAATTACATCTCCATCGCTGCAATTAGACACACGTCAGCAGAAACACATGAACACGGCACTCTTCGCTTCCCACAATCCCTCACAGACACAAACGCTTCACATCACTAACTCTAAAGTTTGGAAATGTCTTCATTCACATCTGCGTCCATCAGACAGACAGCTTGTGCTCCGGATGATGTTTAATGATCTGATGGAGGTCCAATAAATCCATTAGACTCCATCTTTTACTCTTCCTGTTGGACTGATGTGGCCATTAAAGTAGCGACGCGGAACAACAGCTCTTATAAATAGATGCATCTGCCCTAAATGAGCACGTGAAGTGATCCACAGAAAACAGAAGAGAAGATGATGCAGCAGATCTCTCACATGGACACACACGGAAACGGATCTTTATTAGTGAATGATTCAGAAACGCAGTACACAAACTCAAGTAATCTCTGAACCTCTGACGCACATTAATATCTGTAACTGGACATCGTCATATCTCGAGATGTAATTGAACTAACACAGATTGTTCTGTCATCTCAAACACGCCTAATAACTCACTGTGAGTCATTGATTCAGTGAATCAACTCCAGTCTGATTCAACTGTTTTTAGTGATTCATTAAAAAGAGCTGCACCAACTGGGATGTGCATTCATTAATGAATTGCTAGCTTTGTTCAGTTCTTTATAATGACTAAATTATAAAATTTAATTAAAATTGTGATGAACTGAGGGATTTATTAACTGTTCATTCGTTAAAGAATTGCTCGGTTAGTGCAGTTGTTTAGAATGAATGAACGAATTAATTAATTAATCTACACATTTTTATTTAAATTCTGAAATAAATATATAAAAAAAAATTTTTTAATTTAATATAAATGAGTAATAAATGATTAAATGTATAATGAGTAACAAAAATATTATTAAAGTGTATTTATATTTTATATTATAATGTATAATATATAAAACATATTTTAAAAATTACATTTTAATTTATTATAAATTAATATGTAAATACATGTATAATAAATAACATATTATTACTTAAATTTTAAATAATATTTAAATAAATACATTTTAAATTCATTAAAAATGTGATCATCATTAATTAATTACTGAATCTACACATTATTATTTAAATTCTGAAATAAATAAAAATAAATTATTTACATTTTAATTGAATATAAATGAGTAATAAATAAATAAATGTATGAGTAAAATAAAAAATATTATTAAAGTGTATTTATATTTTATATTAAAATGTATAAAATGTAAAAAATAAATTCATACATATTAAATTAATTAAATATATGATCAACTGAGCAATTAATTAACAGTTCATTCATTAATAAATTTGTTCCGTTAGTGCAGTTCTTTAGAATTAATGAATCTACACATTATTAGTTAAATTCTGAATAAAAATAAATTATTTACATTTTAATTTAATATTATTGAGTAAAATAAATAAATAATGTATATGTAAAATAAAATATTACGTGCATTTATATTTTATATTAAAATGTATAATAAATAAATAAATGTAAAAAAATATACATTTTAATTTATTATAAATTAATAATATATAAATACATGAATAAAAAGTAAAAAAAAAATACATTTTAAATAACATTTAAATAAATACATTTTAAATTCATTAAAAATGTGAACTAACAGTGATTCATTAACATTAACATAAATCGTTAATGAATTGCTTGGTTAGAGCAGTTCTTTAGAATTAATATATTAATTAATCTAAAGATTATTTTTTAATTCTGAAATAAAAATAAACAATTTACATTTTAATTTACTATTATAAATGAGTAATAAAAATAAATGTATAATAAGTAAAATAAAATATAATTTAATTGTTTTTATATTAAAATGTATAACATATGAATAAATACATTTTAAAAATAAATAATTTACATTTTTTTATAAATGAATAATATATAAATATATAAGTAACAAAATATTATTTTAATAAGTTAAATTAAAATGTTATTTAATTGCATTCATATTTTATATTAAAACGTATAAAATATAAATAAATAAACACTTTAAAAAATAATATATAAATAAATGCATTTTACATTTTAAATAATATTTATAAATATTTAAACTGATTTTTAAAAAACAGCTGAAAGATTCATTAGCAGTGCATTCATGAATCAGCTCAGCTGAATCAGAGTCAGAGTCGTGCTGATGTTGTGAAATATGCCCATCTCTCTGTTCGACACTCGTCAGATCATTAACTCTTCGCTGCAGCACATCTGCGCTCACGAGAGGACGGTCCAGATCATATCACCTATTTACAGCTGTGAAGAGACGAGGTGAGACGCTCCGACGCAGATATCTGTGTCACTGACCCGTCCCTCGCGCAGACGGATCTCACTCGTCCTCCAGGGCCCGAACTGTGAAATAGTTTCTCAGGAATCAGATTATAATGTGCTCAAGACTGCGAGTCACGTGACGGGAGGAGCGCAGGAGGTCCGAACATCACGACAGACAGAGGCCCGTTCATCGCCTTCACAGACACACATCTGTCATACGCCGTGATGCTTTTCATTAAGTGACATTTACAAACACCCCGTTGAAATGAAGATGTATTACAGCCTCAGCGGGGCACAAACAGAAGATTGATCGTGTTTCTGAAAGTGTTCAGGGACGTCCCGTCAACAGCTCCATTAAAGCAGGTGCTTCACTGTTAGTTCATCATTAGAGGGATAGATCAGACCAAAATGAACAAATCTGTCATCGTTTACTCTCCTCGTGTCGTTCCAGACCTGAACGACTCGCCCTCCTCAGCGGAGAGAGAGAAAAGGGATTTTTCAAGAATTTGAAGAGGATCTTTATAATGAAAGTGACTGAGCTCCAAAATAACAAAAATAAATAAATATGAAGTAAAGTAAGAGTAGTCCATTATCCATACTGAAATATATATTGAATGTCACAATAAAATAAAAAATAAAAATTTAAATTGCATAAAAAATAAAATTACAAATAAATAAATGGTATTATAACAGTATTCCAAATCCATTCTGCAATTTCTTCTAAATAAGTCTAAATAAATTACCTAAAAATAAATGCACATATTATATATATATATATATATATATATATATATATATATATATATATATATAATAATATAAATTTTTTTTTTTTTTTTTTTTAAGTGAACAACTAAATTATAATTTATATATAATTATTTTAAATGTAATTAAAAAAATAATGGTCATATTATCTTGTGTTCATTTTAAAAAAAAGGAAAAAATATCTGCAATATATATTCTGTCAAAATAAAAAATAAATTAAAATAAAATTAACTACATTAAAATGTATAAATAAATAAATATCATACTAAGTAAAAAAAAAAAATAAATTTTTAATATATATATATATATATATATATATACACAACATTTTTTATATGAATATACATGAAAAACTAAATTATAATTTATATAAATTAAATAATTATAAAAAAAGGAAATTGTTTGCAAAATATATTGTCAAAAAAAAATAAAAATAAAAACTACATTAAAATGCATAAATAAATATAACACCCAAGTAAAAAAAAATAAAATATATATATATTATATATATATACACACACACACACACACATTTTTATATGAATATAACAGAACAACTAAATTATAACTTATATATTTTTTAAATATAATTAAAATAATGGTCACATCGCACAGTAAATAAATAACACCAAGTAAAGGGAAATATAATTAATATAAATAATGGTCACTTTATCTCGTTTTAAAAAAAACTGATGGCATTATGCTGATGGCCGGTTCTTCAGAAAGAGAGTGAAATCTGACAGAAAGTGTCAGTGAAAGACTGAGACGTGTAATTAATCTGAACACGAACCCTTCAGTCCGATCTTGACCCGTTTAGAAAGAGCCTCGAACACCGAACGTCTCTGAAGAAGAGTCACACGCGCCTTTCAATGAAGAAGAGCGCTGGAGACGACAGCACACTTGACCTTTATGACAGAACACAAGCGCTCCAATAATGACTCCTCACACACACACACACACACACACACACACACACACACACGAGTCTGTCAGCCCGACCGCACCTCAAAACCCGTGATAATGAGAGCCGCTGTTTGGATAAACCTGGACGAGAGCTGCACAGCGTCTGCCGTCGCCGCGGGACAGGCCTGAGAGACGCTAACAGTGCTTCACGTTCAGGTGATCTGATACGGCCGCGGGCCGGGAAGAGTTTAAATAGCCATGGAGGAGCGGAAGAAGAACTAGAAGCCAAAGCAAACAGTTATTACGGCTCTCTGAGGGACACGAGCGTGTGTGGACTCAACCTGAGCCGATCCACAGCTACTGAAGAACAGGAGAGCGCGAGTGTGGGAAAGATCATTAATGCAATATTAAAATGAACAACTAAAAAAATACAATATTATGTTTACTTGTCACATAAAAGACTAAATTAATAAATGACTAAATAGATGAATGATTCCTTTTTTTTATTTATTCAATTATTTAGTAATTAATTTAATAAATTAATTTAATAAAACAATTTATTAATTCAATTTATTATGAATGAATGAATAAGTTTTTAATTTATTTATTAATTTAATCATTTAATAAATTAATTAAAAAATATATATTTTGTTCATTTATTTTGTCATGTATTTAATTTTTAATTTATTTAATGAACAAACAAATATACAAATGACTAATAATTAAATAAAATATTTAATTATATTATTTGTTCATTCATTCATTTCGTTTAGTCATTTATAAAACAAACATTCATTTAAACACAAACAAATGAGCAAATGACTAATTTATTAATTAAATCATTTTAAAAAATCATTTTCATTTTGAAATCATTTTGTTAATCATTTAGTTAATTTTAATTATTCATTAATTCACTTATTTAGTCATTTTTATTTAATAAACAAACAAATAAACATATGACTAATTAAATAATTAAATAAAATTGTGTTCATTTTTAATCATTTATTCATTAATTCATTTTATTCATTTAATAAAAAATGACTCATTTAATAATTTAATTAAATAATTCATTTATTTAACCATTTATTCATTCATTTTGTCATTTATTTAATGAACAAACAAATAAACAAATGACTAATTTAATAATTTAATAAAATAATTAATTCAGGTAATATATTAACTTCAAATCTCAGGGGATCCTCAATAAATTATTGTAAATAAATTGATTCATTAAATAATTTAATAAAATAATTATTAACTCATTCAGTCAGTCATTTATTAAACAAATTAATACATACATTCATTTTCTAATTTATTTAGTCATTTATTTAATAATTTAATAAAATAACATTCATTTATTTAGTCTTTTATTTAATAAACAAACAAATAAAACAAGATTAATTTATTAATTAAATTAAATAATTTATTTGTTTATTCTACTATTTATTCATTAATTTATTTAGTCATTTATTTAATAAAAACAAATAAGTAAATGATTTAATAATTTAATAAAATAATTAATTATATCATTTATTCATTCAGTCATTTATAAAACAAACAATCATTTTTAATTTATTTAGTTATTTAATAAACATAGCAAATACTAGACTAATTTATTAATTAAATAATTTATTTGTTTATTTTAATCATTAATTTATTAATTCACTTGTTTAGTCATTTTTCTTTAATAAACAAATAAATTATTAATTTAATAATTTATCCATTCATTCATTTAGTCTTATTTAATAAACAAACAAATAAATGACTAATTTAATAATTAAATAAAATTATTTGTTTATTTTAATAATTTCTTCATTTATTTAATCATTTAATAAACAAAAATAAATAAATAAATAAATGACTCATTAAATTTATTTAACCATTTATTCATTCATTCATTCAGTCATTTATTAAACAAATACATACATTATTTTTTTTTAATTAATTCATTTATTTAATAATTTAATAAAATAATGTATTCATTTATTCAGTATTTTATTTAATGAACAAACAAATAAACAATTGACTAATTTAATAAAATAATATATTCATGTAAAAACAAATATTAACTTCAAATCTCTGGCGATCCTTTAGCACAAAGACATTCAGCTGAAGGTTTTCCAGAGCTGCTTTTCTTCTGATGTTATGAAGGAACACGATCATAAAATAAACACACATCATCCATCATGAGGAGACGCAATCAGCGCTGTTACACAGATCACATGTTCAACATGTCAAATCATTCGACATTGAGTAAAAGGTGAATACTGCCAAGAATCTGAGCTTGAAAAACAAGACGTCAAACGCTCCAGATGCACTGCAATGTTATATTTCTATTTTCCTTCTACAAAGGATTCATATGAAATATATCCTACATTTAAAGTAAAAACACTTATTTGCTGTGGAAAGTCATGCATCCAATCCAAACCATTTAAGATCCCAGACCAGGGAATTATGGGACGGATAATGGACTATGAGAGAGAAGTGAGGGTGTGGAAGCCAAACACAGCAGATTCTGTCAATGTGACGATCGTGTTTGTGTACACAGGCCCATCTCCAGCCCGCGGCCCATCTCACACCTTCATCTGGAGCCGTTCCTGTCCCAGGACGGAGAGTTCAGCAGGTTTAAACTCAAGCGCTCGCATCCAATTCAGACAAGAGAGCAGAAACGAGCAGACATCAACCTCCCGCAGTGACCTTGAGAGCTTCCTCGGGTCTGAGCGCTTAAACAAACTCTCGCTCTATCAGCTGATCAGACGCTCTGACCTTCAGCTCACAGAAAAACCTGCCGCTCTCAGATTCAATCAGCTTTGTGCTGTTTGAATGATTGAAAAAAACATACCAAATCATTCAGAACTGAAGAATCGCTTGTTGAATTAAAGAGGTCATGAATTGAGAACTTTCCTTGAGCTTTTGATATATCAGAGCTCATCGTACTGTAAGTTTCAGAACTGAAATCTTCCTTGTTAGTCCAATAAAAGCTTTTATTGACACCAGACCCAGAGAACGACTCGACCCCGAATGTGCCTATAGATAGATGAAACTCCGCCTCCACAGAAGAAATCAACGCCTACTTCATCACTGCAGCGTTAGCCCCGCCCACTGGTGTGTTAGTGAGATGAGGAGGAGAGAAGAGCGATACAGGACTAAAATAACATTATTATCCTAATGCAGGAATATGGTTATTTATTTTCAACAATGTGAATGTCTTTATGCTTTATTTATATTCGGTTCATTTCACTGTGGATTCTTTGGTAAATCAATCGCATTTCGGCATTATCAGACTTTTACGATCTGGACTCGACAGTAATGCAACAACATGTCAGTAACTGTGTTCATTCTAATGCCTGATCTGATATTAATGATTCATGTACAGTCACATGATCTTTATCTGTGTGTCAGTAAATCAAACCAGCGACTAAACGCTCAACTTCACCTTGATTCTCTTAGTAGGACGAAAATCAAAGAACGCTCCCTTTACAATCGCTGGAGCTGTCAATCAAACAAAACTCTCGTTTTATTCATCAAATCTCTTAGTTACATCGAGTTTGCACTGTTAGTTATGATGAAAGCATTCGTTAGTGTGCAGAAATTGACGAGATCACTGCTTTCATGATCTCAACAACATGTCTGTGATCGACTACATGTTCATCACTGCAACCTTTCATGCCACGATCTCAATATAATGCCTTTCACGATTAGTTAACCTTGAGAGCTGCAATAGTAAAAATGTGCTAAAAGTTTTTGAGAGAGTAATACTGAGCTATTTCATATGCAAAGATGTCAGCCAATCACAGCAGTGGGCGTTTCCACTGAAGTCTCACAGAAGACACGCCCCTTAAAACAGAGCGTTCAAATCAGGGTAGGAAAAATGCCTTTTATTTCTAAATTATGACAATTTTTGATGTAAAAAGCATACTAACATTATACGTGCACCCCAGGAAACATTATAAAACAATAAAACAACACACTTCATTTAAATTTGCTTTTCTAGTTAAAAACTATGCTTTGCAATAATGTCTCGTTTGTTAACATTACTACATTTGTTAAACGAACAATGAAAAATACGTCTACAACATCTAATAATCTTAATGTTCATGCATTTTAAAATCAAAAGTTGTTTCTGTTAACATTAGACAATGCACTAAAGTATAAACAAACATTGAAGAATTGTATTTTCATTAACTAAGATTAATAAATGCTGTAAAAATATTGCTCATGTTAACTAATGCATTAACTGTGTTACATTTATATGATTTTTTTTTATTCCTTACATTCAAATTTGAATTATAATTCTGCAATGAATTAACGTTGCTATTTTTGTTTATTACTGTGAAGCTGCATTAAAACAGTCAGTATTGTATAAAGCGAAATATGTAAATATTGACGTCAACCGTACGTGTAATGCATTACAAAAATATAAATCATAATGCAATGCAAGTATGTTCAACGCTATTATAGTCTGTCTTTCAGTTTCAAGTCTGCTGAGTTAAAGTTTATATAGTTAGTTATTTGAATAATAACACTGGAAATCTGAAGAAAACTATCGCCCTCTAGAGTACAGAGGTTTGTAAAAAATCATAGTCCCCCTGTAGTCAATAATTTTATCTCTTAAAACTCATCTTTGATCACCAAAATGACATATTTATGTTTTTTTCCTTGAAAAAAAATTATTCATGCCTTAAAATAGCTTGAATGTAACTCTACACCTTGCCTCATTTAATATACGCAGTTCTATGAATATGCAAATGAACCCCGCCTCCACTCACACCAGCTCAGAGATCCACTCGGTGACGCGATTGGTTACAAGGTAGTTTGTGACGTCAGAAACACTGCGTTTTTGAGACTGTCTTTGGTTCACTTCACTTTGGGTCAAACTTGATTTTCACCACAGGGGGATTTTAAGCATGTACATCATGTTATGTTTCTGATCTTAAATTTTTTATTCACAACCCTGTTAAGAGACACACTCTCAACTATCAGATTTTGACTGTTAATCAATTCTAAAACTTTTGCATTTCACCACAAATCTCAGGCGAGACGCCGCGCTTGAACCCGCAATGCTTTTAATTTACTTTTCTCTGACAAATTGGCTTCTCGGTCCCTCAGCGCTGAAGAACCCCAACAAATTCTCTTCATGTGAGATTCCCAGCGCACAGCTGCATAGAAATAAGCTTATTTCTGGCTTTCCGAAGAGCAAAAGAGTTTTAATAAGCAATTAAAGCTTTCAATAGCAGCTCCTAATTAAAGGCATGTTAAACAAACAGTTATGAATACAGAAGAAATATTGACAATGGTTAAGGTGACACGAGCTCACGAGGGAAAACCTGAGCTTATTAGGAAGCATGAAATTAATTTCACCTCGGTCTATGAGAACTCCCTCCTGCGGCTGTATTTCAGGACGTGAACACTACGGTCAGACTGTCGCGTCGTCTTCATTAAATGAAGAATGATTAGACGTGCTCCTCCTCCTGAAGAGATCCGCCATTTTAACAATGAATTCAGCCTCGTTACTTTCACTGAAAGGTGGAGGACAGTAATAGAAGAACATGTGCATCACTCTAAAAAAAACACTGGGTTGTTTTATTTTACCCAACCGCTGGGTTAAAACAACCTATTCGTTGGGTTAAAACGACCCAATCGTGGGGTTAAAACAACCCAATCATGGGGTTAAAACGACCCAATCGGGGTTAAAACAACCCAATCGTGAGGTTAAAACAACCCAATCGCGGGATTAAAACAACCGAACTGCTGGATTAAAACAACCCAATCGTGGGGTTAAAACAACCCAATCAAAACAACCAAAAAACAACCCAATTAAAACAACCCAATCAGGGGTTTGGGTAAAACCAATCATGGGGTTAAAACGGGGTTAAAACAACCCAATCAAAACAACCCAATCGCGGGATTAAAACAACCCTGGAAAAACGTGGGTTAAACAACCCAACGTGGGTTAAAACAACCCAATGGGTTAAAACAACGGGTTAAAACAACCCAATCACGGGTTAAAACAACCCAAAAAAACCAAGCATGGGGTTAAAACAACCCAACCACTAGGTTAAAACATCGGGGTTAAAACAACCCAATCGTGGGTTAAAACAACCCAATCACGGGGTTAAAACAACCCAATCGTGAGGTTAAAACAACCCAATCGCGGGATTAAAACAACCGAACTGCTGGATTAAAAAACCCAATCGTGGGGTTAAAACAACCCAATCGTGGGGTTAAAACAACCCAACCGCTGGGTTAAAACAACGGGTTAAAACGGGTTAAAAACAACCCAATTTGTTGGGTTAAAACAACCCAATCGTTGGGTTAAAAAAAAACCAGCCTGGGGTTAAAACAACCCAACCACTAGGTTAAAACAACCCAATCGTTGGGTTAAAAAAAACCAAGCATGGGGTTAAAACAACCCAACCACTAGGTTAAAACAACCCAATCATGGGGTTAAAACGACCCAATCGTGGGGTTAAAACAACCCAACCACTAGGTTAAAACAACCCAATCATGGGGTTAAAACAACCCAACCGCTGGGATAAAACAACCCAATCATGGTTAAAAAACCCAATTTAAAACAACCCAATCGCGGGTTAAAACAACCCAATCATGGGGTTCAAACAACCCAATTGCTGGATTGGTCCATTTTCAACCCAACTTGGGTTGTTTTTAACCCAGCATTTTTTATATTGTGTATATTTTTTTGCATTCCTGTGTGTTCTTGCATATAAATAAAAGTTGACCGTTTGATTATTACTGTTGCCTGTGTTGTTACTCAAGTCATTTGTATTTTGGGTTCATTTAAAGCCAGCAATATAGTAAATATAGTAATTATTAATCATTAGTTGAGTTTAATAACACAACCCAGCATGTTGAGTCAAACATTTAACCCAACACTGGGTTTGTACAATTTTGACCCTGCATTTTTTAGAGTGTACTTGACAAAACTCAATATGACTGATGCATCACTTCAAACTTTCGGTGAACTCAATCACAAGCACACGACAGATTTATATCAGACAGGAGGCTGTTATATTAGATATAACGGCTCTCACGCTCGGGGTAAAAGCTGTTTTTTGATATCGTGAATCATTGCTAATATTGAATCCATCGGGCTGAAGACGCATTTCAGTAAGTGCCCTAACAAAGAAATGAAATATGCACGAGACGCTGCCAAATTACACAAGCGTTTGACATTATAACGCGTTTGATAAATGTGCATCTGTGTATCGTAACCAGATCCATGTGTTGTGATAAATACCAAAAGATGCAGATGAAACCTCCCAGAATATGTGCCGTTCGCAGCTTTCTTATGGAGAATGAATTTTTCACTAAGTCATCGACGTGTTGGTGTTCTTGGCTCGGAGCGCACGCATTCCCAGCAAATGAATCACGCTCCATATTTCAGGAGCATATTTACTGTTGTTATCTGGAGAATCGCAGGGCTCGATATTTCATCTTTAAACTTCAGAGGGACTGGATCCTACAAGAGAAAGAAAGAGCTGAAGTAATGAAGGACAAACACAGCGTTACGGGCCTCTTTGAATGCAATAAGTCTTCTGGTGGCGGGCCAGGGGAGCGCCGCTTAAGAACTGCTTTACCTTATTACATTAGCTATTTGCTTAGCAGAGCCTCTCATTCAGAGCGACTCAAATAGCTTTTACGCACGACCCGTTTATACAGCTGGAGCGAGAACCGGCTAAGTGCCGCAGAAGTGCGCCTCCGCCGGGAATCATCGGACGGATCAAGTGGGCCTGAAGCGAGTCACTCAGCACTCACGTTCCGAAAGCGGACCGGAGTAATTAATTTAGTTGTGGTGCAAATGAAAATATCACAGAGAGGAAACGATACGGCTAATCCAGCAGAGAGAGGTCAAGAGGCATACATTACTTCCTCACAGACAAAGTGTGAAAACACTCTCAGACTGCATCTTGATCTCATAATACAGAAAACGGTCGAGCAGTTCAAGTGTCCAACAAGGTCTTAGAAAAGAGAAAAGCTCATTCAACACTGAAGGTTTAACAAACTCTCTGCCAAACACATCTGAGCAAGAACAGGCCCATCGTCAGTCAACAAAACGCTCTTTTCCACTTCTGCTCAATACTGGAAGACAATCAGAGAATTCTAGCCCTTGTGCGGTCTTCGTTTGGGGGATACACTCAGGGTCTTCAGGGTCAACAAAATGTAGTTTTGTAACAATATAATATATTTTTCAACAACAAATGTAATTTTACTCTGTTTATTAATGTTTTTACTCAACATTTGTGCAGTATTTGGAGGATTCGTGATATCTTTTAAATTTATATAAATATTTTTAAAATAGGTTTTTATGCAAAAACAGCTTTTTATGTAAAATTCACTTTATAAGACACACATTTCTACCTTTCATTCATGGGGTTAACATGGATAATCTGACATGGTTTAGTGTGAGATTTTTGCCCATCTTTTGAAAAATGCAGTTTTAAAAGTAAAAAAATTATCACTTTTACCAGTAGATGGCAGCAGAGCTCCACTATTTGCTATTTGACTGACTGAAAGACATCTTTTCACAAGTTTTTTCAGTTGGATTCATATCTAAATATTAATTTTTGTCAAAGTTTAGCATTTTTTTGTACTGAAAAAAAAATCTGTTTTTCAATAATGTTATCAATAATGTAATCTCCACTTAGAAATTGGACAAAATCAATTCTTAAAATCAGAAATAACGCACATAGACAGAAATGAAGTGGCACACTTCCAACAATGCAAAAAACTTCCTCAATGCAAAATGGACATGCTCAAACACACACGTGCACACACAAAAATAAAAATTATTTATTTCATTATTTTAATTTAATTTAATTATTTTAAAATTATTATTAAAAAACTGATTTTGTCGGTACAAAAAATGCTAAACTTTGACAAAAATTAATTTACTGTCATAATTGTGATTTCATAATATTTAGATATGAATCCAACTGAAAAAAACTTGTGAAAAGAGTCTTTCAGTCAGTCAAATAGCAAATAGTGGAGCTCTGCTGCCATCTACTGGATAAGTGTCATAATTTTTTACTTTTAAAACTGCATTTTCCAAAAGATGGACAAAAATCTCACACTAAACCATGTCAAATTATCCATGTTATCCCCATGAATGAAAGTTAGAAATGTGTGTCTTTTATAAAGTGAATTTAACGTAAAAAGCTGTTTTTGTATGAAAAAACCTATTGAAAAAATATGTATTTATTTATTTATATAAATTTGAAAAATATCACAAACCCTACAAAAACTGCACAGATGTTGAGTGAAACATTAATACGCAGAGATTTTTTTTTTTTTTTTTTTTTTTTTTAATAAATAAATTTTGTTACAAAATTACATTTTGTTGCCTGCGGTTTCTGGAGACCCAAAGACCCTGAGTGTGACTTTTTTTTTTACACTAACATAAAAACAAGATATCACTCCAATTCTTTTTATTTGTAGATCTTAAAAGTGTTAACTTTTAAACAAAGAGAACATTTTTTTTAAATTTGAGCAAACATCATTTGCGGGTCAAAAAGACCCGAAGACCATATGAGGGCTAGGAAAGCATGAATATTTCAGTATTGAAATGAAAGTGTCATAAATGAGAAGCAAATGCTCTGGATCAGACGACTGCACACCTGAACTCCACATCATCTGCATTGAAGCTGAAGGAGCACAAACACTCGGATCAGAGTCGATTAAACACACACACACTCTCACGGTTCGCACTCGGAGAATAAAGTGAAGCGTAATGATGGAAGACATCAGGATCTCCACCTACTCAATTCCTGTTTCTTCTCAAGATCCGTGAGAGTCTGAAAGAGTCGCGTGAGACGTGCAGAGTCTCTGAAAAAGACACGAGACTCTCTCTGATTCACATGAAGCTGTGTTTCAGCAGTCTCAGTCTTCTGCTGTTCATGATCGGACAGGTCAAGCCCTCCGTGAACGCCACCATCATCGCTGCTTAAATTTTCATGAATCAGCCTGTTGAATCAGACTGTGTGTGGCTCCGTCTCCACTGGGATTACATGGAGAAAGAGAGAAACGCAGAGAAGACTCACTTTGATGTGTTCTCACTGACTCTCATCTGCTGCACAACCACAATGTCAAACGAGGCTTTTACAGCCGACCCAAGACCAAAGCTGAAGATAAAGACGCCAACAACAGAGAAACCAAGAACAGCAGCGAGAGGAAGAGAGAATCAGTGTGAGAGATATAGGAAAAAATATAGAATAATATATGAAAATACAGAATTGTGTGTGTGTGTGTGTGTGTAAAATTCTGTAATTATTCTGTATTTTTTTCTATATTATTCTATATTTTTTCTATATAATTTTAAATAAAATTAAAGCTTCTTTGGATCAACTGATGTTAATTTTTATCCTCTTAAAAGTAAGTTTTAAGATATTGTGGAAGTAGAAAATAATAGAATTTTGCAAATGTAACAAATTAAATTTTGTGTTCCGTCTATTCTGTTATAGTATATTGTATTACAGTAAATTCGTAAAAGAAAATTAAAAGAAATTACAAAAATATTGAAAATTATTTATATTAAAATGTGTATAATATATATATATATATATATATATATATATATATATATATACACACACACACTTCAATATAAAATATATTATTTAAACATATATATATATATATATTTCCTTCAGTTAAAAGTCCAGGAACATGAGTTAAATAAACAGGGTCATTTGGACTTCATGTTGACTTTAGACAACAATAAAAACACACAAAAGCATTTCTGACTTTTCCAAACACATCATAAAGTGTGAGTAACACTGAAGCGTATGTTTGATCCAGGACTCGTCGAGCGTCAGCACTCATGAATCTAGTTATGTGGCTGTAAAAAAGTCAAATCAGTGTAAATTACAGCACGTTCTCTTCCAGCTCAAACTCTGACCTCACCGACCCAAACCAACCGGCCAAATCCCAACCGTCCCGCAACCCAACGGGAAACGCTGCAATGAAATCAATCAGTATTTCATAAAAGGTCAAGGCTGGGAATACTGGAAGAATCATAATGTGATACTGGCCAACCACATCTCCAATAAATCCAGAAATCATAAAAGAACAGGAACAGCAACGTTCAGCCGATTGTATCTGGGGCAGATTGTAAATTCAATATTGTGTTAGCGCTCAGGAGCATCTGAACGAGCCTGCGGAGGCTGTAAATCCATACGGTAAAGGAGGAATATAAACAGCAGAAGGAATTTCCTCAAAACTCGCCACACATTCTCCAGTCACACAAGCTTATTACACAAGAACAAAAGCGGATGAAATAACATTTGTCCAGGTTATTCATCATCACACGTGTGATTTATGTGCAGGAGGCTCATCTACAGTCGTCTAGGTCACATGATTTACTTCTGACATGAGGAAAATATGCCCAGATTCTCACACAACCACCGTCTGCCAAAACATGATGAATATGGAGTATTCCGGCGCTTCCCAACCTTTTGCACTCCAAGACTCCCGTTACCCACTAAAATATTCAAACCTTTTTCTTTTCA